>JAODAL010075522.1:0-13964 GCA_025379985.1 Phyllomedusa bahiana
CAATATCATTTAGAAAAAAAGCATTACTTGGGTAACATGTCTTGGCCTTACATGAATATTCTTGCACAGTGGGTGAAAATTTTCTTCTACACACCCTTGAACTTAATCGTTTCATTCACCTATCACAGGAGTCTAATATTCTCTTTAAATAATCCTTTTCTTTATTTTCAACAGACGATTAAAATATAGTATAAAGTCCTTCAAAGTGTTTAATCACATCCCCCATTGGGACTTCCAATATATCATAAGTTCAGAACATTCTTACTTTGTTTGCAGAGTCCTTGTTTGTCCTATATAGCTGCCTGAGTACATATCGTGGTAGAAGTTTACTAGCAGCAGCAAGTCTGCCATGTTTCGGGGTTAAGAAGTTTGACAAATGGGTTGGACCCGAAAAAAACTTGCTGCTGCTGGTAAATGTTCTGAACTTATGATATATTGGAGGCCCAAATGGGTAATATGATCAAGCACTTTGAAGGACTTTATGCTGTATTTTAATCGTCTGTTGAAAATAAAGAAAAGGATTATTTAAAGAAAATACCGTATTTTTCGGACTATAAGACGCACCGGATTATAAGGCGCATTATCAATGAGCGCCGGGTTAAAGTCTTTTTGGGTTTTCATATATAAGGGCGCACCGGATTATAAGGCGCGGCACATTGAATAAAAACAAAGCTCAGGCCCGCAAGCCAAGCTTCATTCAACACTTTCAAAATTTAACTCTCAACTTGTAAGTTGTAAACAAAAGTCAATACATGTACATATTTCCGTGCCGTATCGCGAAATACGTGTCACACTTAGTGAAGCTTATTTGCAACTGATTGGCAACTGATTTTCAACTGATTTCGGAACGTATTTACGATCGAAAATCAGTTACAAATCAGTTACAAATTAGTGTCACTAAATTAGCTGTAAATACGTTCTGAAACAAAACCCAAGTGAAGAATTGATTTAATATATAAAGGCGCATCGGGACTATAAGGGCACCCTTTCGATTTCTGAGAAAAACATAGGCTTTTATGTGTGCCTTAATAGTCCGAAAAAAAAAAACGGTATATGAATCCTGTGATTTTAAAAGGGAAAGAAACGACTAAGTTTCAAGGGTGTGTAGCAGTGCTGTTTATTATTAAGTATTGAAGGAGAGGGGAGCTCCACTTTGCTGCTGTTAAAGTGCTTTGGAAATATAAATGTGTATTTGACTTTGTAAAAGTTTTCTTCCCCTTGGCTAAAACCAAAAATAGGCTGTGCAGGAATGTAATTATTGTACTAAAAGTTTGTAGATTGTAGTTTTGTTTGCAAAGGAATACGCGTTTCGTATCTCTAACACCAGACACCTCATGAGTTCCAGTACAGCAATAAAAGACAGATTGACGGTTTAAATACCATAGTATACTGGTTACCTGCCCAGTCTACACGTGGCAGGTGGAATGTGTTGGACATACAGGGGCAGATTTATCAATAGTGTCTAACTCTTATACAACCTAAAGTCTTAAAATTTGCCACATTTATCACAGTACAGTCATGGCCAAAAGTTTTGAGAATGATACAAATGTTAATTTTCACAAAGTCTACTGCATCAGTTTTATAATGGCAATTTGCATTATACTCCAGAATGTTATAAAGAGGTGATTTAGCTTAACGCATTAATTGCAAAGTCAATAGTTGCCCAGGAAATGAACTTTTTCCCCCAAAAAACACATTTCAACTTCTTGCAGGCCTGCCTTAAAGGACCAACTAACATCGTTTCAGTATTGCTCCATTAACACAGGTGTGGGTGTTGATGAGGACAGGGCTGGAGATCAATCTGTCATGATTAAGTAAGAATCACACCACTAAACACTTTAAAAGGAGGCTGGTGCTTGGCATCATTGTTTCTCTTCTGTTAAACCATGGTTATCTCTAAAGAAACACGTGCAGTCATCATTGACTGCACAAAAACTGGCCTAATAGGGAAGAGTATGCAGCTAGAAAGATTGCACCTCAGTCAACAATCTATCACATCATCAAGGAATCAAGTAGAGGTTCCATTGTTGCCAAAAAGGCTCCAGGGCGCCAAGAAAGACCAGCAAGCACCAGGACGTCTCTTAAAGATTGTTTCAGTTCAGAATCGGGCTACCAGCAGTGCAGAGCTTGCTCAGGAATGGCTGCTGCAGGTGCTGTGCTCTGCACGCACTGTGAGGCGCGACTCCCATGGACAAGGCCTGGTGTCAAAGGAGGGCAGAGGAAGGGCGCACTTTCTCTCCAGAAAAAACATCAGTGGACCAGACTGATATTTGCAAAAATCAGGGAGTGGACTGTGAGGACTGGGTAAAGTCATTTTCTAGATGTTTTTGGAACATCTGGAAAACAGCTTGTTCGGAGAAGACAAGGTGAGCGATATCACCAGTCTTGTCTCATGCCAACTGTAAAGCATCCAGAAACCATTCATGTGTGGGGTTGCTTCTCAGCCAAGGGAATCGGCTCTCTAACAGTCTTGCCTAAAAACATATCCATGAATAAAGAATGGTACCAGGGGGCATGTCCGGACGCTGCACAAGATGGCCGCAACTTAGTGGAGCTCCGAGAACCACCTGCTGCAAATTGGGGCTACATAGCTGAAAATCTATACTGACCTGTACGGAACGAAGGGATATCGGTGGCGGACATTACCGGGACTCTGCAAAAACTTTTCTGTCTCCCTGAGCGACCGGCCGGAGCAACGGCGAACCCCGGGATTTCCAAGCAGTGGATGGGCGCATTGGCGGGAACAGCCGAGGGGAGGAGGAGTGAGCTGGAAGACGAGAGGTGCAGTGAAGGCGGCCGCAAGCGGTGGAGCGACTCGCGCTTCAGCTCCGGAGGCGCACGGCGAGAGGTATTCTGCCAGAGACATTGTGTGGCTACCATCCCTGTCCGGGACCTCGGCCTGGCGGCACGGCGATCCTTTGGCGGGTAACGGTCGGAGAGGCAGGACGGAGCCCAGACCGCAGACAGCAAGACAGTGAGTACCTGCCCAGCGTGGGGAGAGCCGTTTGCACCCCACACTAGAGGACCTAGCTGGGGGAGCTGAAGTAGAGACACTGCTGCTACACATACAGAGGCCGGAGCGCCATTAACCGCTGTTTCCTTCGCCCTCCACGTGGGATCGGCGGCCATTTTGGGCCCTCTGCACTGGAGGGGTTAGACTGGCTAAGGCTGGTGGAATAGGGCCACGGAGGCTCAAAAGGTGTTCTGGATCCCTGAAAGCCGGGAAATATAGCATTGCTTCACTTTGGGAGCACTCCAAGCGTCTTAGAGTCGCTGCAGATCAAGGTGGTGGATCAGTGGCCATGGGGGACAAGCCCCATCAGTATGCTACACACATTGTGGATCCTAGTAAAACACCTGAAAGCCATTCTGCGCATCAAGGGCAAGTAATAACAACAGCTGCCCTCCTTACTGGCTCCCTGTATAAACTGGACAGTGGTCATACATTAAAGACATTTTTCCCTGCCTGACACAACTGAGTGCCTCAGTACCACCCTGCTGAGCCCTGGTTCATCTGATAGGTCCTCCAGCTTAACCCAGGGGCTAATGCCATCCAGACCACCCAAATCACAAAGGACTCCGGTGGGGCCTAGGAAATCTGGGAGACCCCTGGTCGAAAAAGGGGCCAAGCTTGGTCGGACCGGCGGGGGCTATGGCGGCAATCTCCCCGGTTCAATCACAAAAACCTTAGATAGTGGCGGGGGCTCATCTTCTAAAATCCTTATTTTAAATGCTTTGAGCAAAGATTGCCTTCATTATCCAATGCGGGACTGGAACCTACACTGATCATTGACAAAAAAAAAAAAATTTTTTTAAGGGCCGGGGTGCTAAAAATTGAAAGAAACTTTTCGGTCGGAAATAGCAGAGATGAAGAGGGGCCCTTAAATGTATAGGGGGGCCGGGTTGATAACCTAAAATAGACATGATGAAACTAGGGGAGTTGTATTGACCTCTGAAACTACCTTCTCAATCCCCTTTTTCCGGGATATGGCAAGACCCTGGAGGTCTGGAAAAACGGGGGGAGGGGGAAAAAACCTCAGAATTCGTGGTCTCCCTAAAAGCAAAGGCTCAAAAAAACCTGAGAAGCACCCTCAATGAGATTTTTTTAACTCGCTACCGGAGAAACTCCTTCCACGCATTAAGTCAAAAGGGACATAGGGTCTACGCCCAAAAAAGTGTTTTAATTTCCCCAAAAGAGATGTGATTGTTGCCTACACGACTACGAGCTAAGGAAAAACGGATTACGCCCTGCGCTAGACCCCAAAGGCCCATTGATTCAAGGTGTCAATCCAAATAATCAGGTTTCTGTCATGGATCACTCTGCAAAAGCGGAGTTGCTTAAAAACCCTTTGTTATTCGATTTTAAGAAAAAAGGAACAAGTATAAATGGGGCTTCCCCTTTTGTTGCTGGTTTGGGGAAGGCCGTTCATCTGTGCTAAAAGGAGGGGGATTGCCCATTTTGCTCGGTGGATATTTTCCCAAAGCGGAGTTGCAGGGGGTGGGGTCTTGGTTGCCCCCCCGCATCACCAGCGGTTTGGCAAAAGGGTTTAGAGGCCGACGGAAAAATTCCCCCAGTAATCAGAGTCCGCTCCCCCCGGGGCTCTACATCCCCCCTGAAAACTTGACGTTACAGGTTTCTCTTTCTGTTTGCCACTGTAAAAAAAAACTTGCCTTTTAGGCTGTAGCAGCCCCAAAAACCGTGAATGTTTTTTCCCCCTTACCTTTACTTCCAATTTTTCTTCCCCCCCCCTTTTTTTTTTTTTTTTCTATCCTTTTTCTCTTCTCCTTCCTCCCCCATCCCCCCCCTTTTTTATATTGTTTTTTCCTTTATTATTAAACCCTCCCTTCCCCTTTTTTACTTATTGAAAGGAATAAAAAGGCGGGGCCGGCGCCGTTTTCAGTTATGAAAAAAAACCCTAATTTTGATTATAAAAAAAGTCTTTTTTTTAAAAGATGTGGGGGGGTATAACCCTCACACATTTAAAAACCGAAACAAATATAAAAAAACCCACGCGTTCCTGCCGTATCCGGAAATTTTTCAAGGGGGACCCCTGAAAAGTGGGGGTTTACGGCAGGGAAACGCGTTTGGGTTTTTATTGTTTGAGTTTTTTTAAAGGTGTTTAGGGTTTTTTCACCCTCATCTTTTAAGAATAAAAGACATTTTTTTTTTTAAGGTCAAAAAAAACGGTTTTTCATAACTGCCGTGGCCGGGTCCGCCCCTTTTATTCTCTTTCCTATCCCTCGGCGTTTACCTGAACCCCCGGAAAAACACAGGACCAGGGCCGCCGTGTAGGGCTCGGCACCAAAAAAACCCCCCAAGCGCATATGAGGTTGGCCTCTTTAATGGGGCGCAACTCGAAGGTAAGACATTTACCTACATTTTTAATCTACCGCAATTTTTACAAAATTCACTATTGTGCGCCCCCTTTGTTTGTTTTTTTCTGTATTTTCTTACTATATTTATACATCCCGCAGGGTGGTTAGGGCAGTGGGGCCCCTTTCCCATTTCTTATACTCCCTCTGCGGCTGGGTAGAGTAGTTGCCCGTTTTACTCGAACCAAGCAGCGTTTGACACTTCTTTACTCCCCATTGGGGGTTTGGCGGTTTAGGCATAGTTTAATTTTATAAATAATTTTATTTAATTTTTAAAAAATTATTTTAAAAATTACCCCCCAAACTGGTTTCCCTACCCTGTTTTTTAAGGGGGGGACCAGTAGTAACTATGTGTTTACTATTATGATGTTTTTTCTTTGCTCTGTTTTTGCTGTCTTGTCTCCCTTCCCCCTTCTGTGTCTCGTCTGATCGCAGCGATGGAGACTCTGGGACTCAGGTGCACATTCTGAAATTGTATGTTTCCTGTCTTTTTCGGGGCTAAGTTGATGTCTTTAAATGTTAAGGGTATTAACTCTAATGTTAAAAAGGGGGTTGTTTGGCTGAAATGGTTTCTGCCAGGGGAAAAAAAGTGTTTCTTCAAGAAAGCACTTTAATAAAGGGGGGTAACTTTGCTTTGCTAAAAACAGTATCCCATTTCTTATGTATCTTTCCCCGACTAAAAAAAAAGGCGGGTGGGGAATATTGCCTCTAGACATGTCCCTTTTTCGGTCAAGGATACACAGATAGATGCCAGGGGGGCGTTTTTTTTTATTTTAAGGGGAGATTATAAGGGCACTGATCGACACTTTGTAAAAATTTATTTTCGCCCAAAAAATTTTAAAATAAAATTTTTAAAGGGGGGGGTCTCTCTAATTGCGCAAAATTTCCCCCTTCCAGTGTTATTGGTAGAGGGGGACTAAAACGGGGTTCTCGAAAAAGCAGTAACTCATATAGTTAAAGCGCCCCAAAGGAGATCATCCCCCGTCTTTAAAGGGGGGTTTAGCAGTTTGGGCAGGGGGCACTCACTGTTTGTCTGTGGGGATAGCCCCCCCTACAAACGTGTATATTTTTTTTTGCCACATGGCACACATTCCCGAATTGACTGTTTTTTTGGGAATGTCCCCGGTTTTTGAGTGGATGGCGGGGGGCCCCAGGGGGCAAATCACTTTGGGGGATTCAGCTCCTATTTCTAAAACTTAAAACGGATGACACACCAAAAGCAAATTTTCTTGGCGATTGAAGAAAGTTTGATCACAAACCCACTTATGAGAAAGGGAAATCAGGTCTGATTAAGGAATATTTCTCTATAAAAAGGGGATCTGTCTCTTTTCCCCCCTCAGCTTTGGGGCTCATAAATCTGTTATCAGGATCCTGCATTTCCCTAGGTTCAGGGGTTTAAAAGGAATGCAAGTCAGAGTGAAAACTTTTGGCGGATTAGTACCTTTGAAGCGGGCCCCAGCTAAAACCCCTCCAATCCCATACTACGGGAAAAAAGTGGCATAGGCCCCCAGTTTTTAAGACCCTAGCCTAGGAAAAGTAAAAAATGTTGTTTTTCGAGGAGGAGATATAGAAGGGGAAATTTTAAAGGTCACACGCTCCGGGTAGCAGTGAGGTAAGAAACAACTAAATCACGTAGCTTTGCGAGATTTTAAGGGGGGGAGGGGACGTTTGACCCAGAGGTAACCCCAACTATTTTTAAAAAATTTTTTGGGGGCTATACTACTCCCCGGGCCCTTCCGAAGGGCTCAAAAACCCCTCGATTTAACTTGAGTAAGTTCCTGACGTTTATGTGGGTTTGGGACCTCTCTTTTTCCTTTTAAAATTTCTCAAGACCCGTTTCAAGGAAAAATTTGGTTGAAGTCTAAAATCAATTTTCTAAAGGGAAAAACCCCCGGGCCCGAGGCCTAACTTACCTTATTATCAAG
Organism: Phyllomedusa bahiana; assembly: GCA_025379985.1. NCBI lineage: Eukaryota > Metazoa > Chordata > Amphibia > Anura > Hylidae > Phyllomedusa > Phyllomedusa bahiana. The sequence continues at coordinate 7,299 of JAODAL010075522.1, forward strand.
TTTTTAGTCCGAACTGTCACCCTATTGTTTCAACTTTTAACCAGATTAAGGGAGGGGGGCTTTCTTCTACTTTCTCTTCCTAAAATCACCCCCCCCCAACCAAATAAAGACCCTAGGATTCGCGAGGGTTTAGGGGCCCTAGCGTTGCCAAGTGGCTCAAAACTCTTTCCCAAATTGTTGCTAGAGCTCTTGTTTTTTTTTCCACGCTTATCCAAAGGACCAAGGTGGGGGGTTTATTTTTAAACCGCCAGGGGGGGGGGAGACAACACACGGGAAAGGGGATCTGATCGATTGGGCAATAAAATTAAACAATCGTAGTAAATTTAGCCGGATGCCGAAAGGGGTTTGCCGAAACGGTTGGTCCTACAGTTTTTCAGCTTGCAAAATTTCGGTAGGGGGGTCCCTTTTTTTCAGGCTCTATGTCCCTGTATTCTAAACCAACGAAAAAAACCCAATGCCGCATAATTCCCCAATTTATTTCCATTCTAAATGGCACCAGGCAGGGTGCCTCTCTCGGGGCGATTTTTTTCTCTGTGGTGGGAGCCTTCCCCCGTTATTTGCCCTTTGAGGGGGGGGCACTGCAGGAGAGGGAATTTTAAGTTGTCTCCTTTTGCGGGTATCCCACTGCGTACAGGCCACATTTCGTCTCTCCCTAACTTACACAAATTACTTAACAAGTTTTTGTACATTTCAGGCTTAAAAAACAAAAACGCCAAAATGGAAGTGCTACAAAAAAAATTTTGCCCGCGAGGGTTTAGTTGCTTTAAAGGCCATTTTCCTTATAACGGAGTTTCCCCGTTTTCAATATTTGGGGGTGCCCATTTAACAACGCTATGCGTCCCTGTATGAATAAATTTTCCCCGGTTTTCCAAAATTAAGAATTAAAATGACCAAAAGGATGAGCTTTGCCCCTTTTAGGGGGTATTTAAGGCGTTTTAAAAGCCCCCCTTTTCCAAAATTTTTTTTTTTCGAAAAATCTGCCAGTGCGGGACCATAAGGATTTGAAAAATTCTTAAAAACCGCCCCTGCTTCGGTTTTATGGGCCCACAAAAGCCTATAGAAACAAAAAGAGTGTCCCCATAGCGGGGGAAAAGTGCAGCGGTTGCAGTGCCGGATTAAACCCGGATACTGGGATCTAGCTAAGGCGTTTTCCCGCAGGGGCTTCCCTTTATGCTACTCATTTTGGGGAAAGAAATCGAAAGTTTGCGGCCCCGGTTCACCCCAAATCCCCCCTGTGGCCATTCACATGCTCCAATAGGAAAGGCTTGCTGGTCCAAAGGGTCTCACGAGGAAGTATGGCTTCGGGTGTGCGAGCAGGTTTGGGTTGTTCTTTCATCATCTGCTATGATAGCTTTTTGTTCAATCATTTTTTTCCGGGGGCATTGGAGGCCCACCCATGGGGGGTGGTGGTTTTAATAAGGGGCTTTTTCGTTTTTGCGGACAAGTTGCCCACAAAAATGGGAATTTAAAAACCTTTCCCATCCTCCAGTCGGAACTGTCTCCCTATGGTTGTTTTATTTTACTTATTAAAAAATTTTCTCCTATTAAATGCATTCTACGTTCTGGAGGTTTTGTCCCACTTGTTTGAAAAGTTGTGTGGCTGAATTCTCACCAGGGGGTTGTTCAGGTATCTATGCTATTCTGTACAAAAAAATTTTAAAAACCCCAAAGATAAAAAAACATCAAAGCTTTATTTTACTAGTTAAAATTACAAAAAACTTCCCTTAATTCAATGTTCTACAGATGACCCCATATAAAATAGAAAGGGGGTTTATTTTAGTTTCCCAAGGTGGTTGCTCACAGTCCTTCATTGTATGGTCCTGAAAAGATTTGTATCCACGTTTCCCCCGGGAAAAAAGGGCCCCTTTTAATCAAAAACCCCCACAAAACCCTCGAAAACCCCCTGATAAGGGGGGGGCCCACGTTCCAAAAATTCTTACTAGGAAACCCCCTTGATATTCCAAATTCGGGCCAATGGGTATATATACAAAAGAGAGATTACAAAGAAAAAAATTCCCCCGAGGTTTCCCAAATTGGGGTTCTCAGGGGAGTAAATCTCTCAGATGAATGTAGATAGTTCACCCCCACGATGAAGGAGCGTCCCCAACCCAATGGGACCCCTTTAAATTCCCTCCATAGTTAAACAGGTGAGTGAACCCCCCATCTATTAACTTTACCCTCAAATGCCCCCAGTGCAGTAATTAGCCCGCTTCCCCAATATGTTTTTACATTTTTCCTATTATTCAGCATTGAGTACAGTACCAGGAACAATGTCACCAGTCTCATATCTTTTTTAACCCCCGGCGGCTTCAGAAGTCGGCGTGGTTTGGTGTGCGCACGGCGGCTTCAAAATTCCACCGCGCATGCTAATTAGAAAGGTCCCGATTTCTTCACTGCCTGCGGGGTTTTTAAAACCCCCCGCGATGCCGGGCGAACGCCCGGCTTGGAAACCGCGCATTTTCGATGCTCAGGTCTGATTTTTCCCCTGCCCCTGCGGGGTTTTAAATACGCCACGCATGCCAGAGATAACGCCGGGACATTTCACTGCACCAAATTTAAAAACGCGTGACATCCCTCTTTGTGTAAGCCTAGAAAAGCGCAACTAAATCCCTGGCTGAGTTTCACAGCCAAGGGCCGCAATGCATACCCATTTAGGCTGACTTACCCTCAAACCCGCAAACCACATTAAAATTTCATTGAGTAAGGTATGTGACAATGTTCAAATTTATAGGTGCCTATTGCGATATCAAAAAACTCTAGAAAAAAAACTTAGCCCTCGCACCATTACAAAGCATAAGGAAAAGGGGGACATAGGGGATGATTATTAAAATTATCATAACTAAGTGGGAAAAATACACTAACTTTTAAATCAACCAAAAAAAAAGGGAAATAAAATATGTTCTTTTTCAGATTATAGATTTTACAAAGGGGGTTATGCCCAAATCGGACTGATATTCCTGATGCTTGAGAAAATATTTCTCTAATAAAAGTACATTTTAGGGCAACATTAAATCAAAGAAAGCATCCAAACTAAAAGGGGAATCATTTAAACCACCAGGCCCTGATCTCAAAGATAATCCACTGGGCCTCCTTTCTTAAATTATTGTCCAAATTTCTTTCCTGGGTGAGGAAAAAAACCACCTCTATGATGAGAAATCAAAAGACATCAGGGTCCCCCCCCCGTGCGCTTCCCACCTGGGGGGCAATCGCTGGTCCCTCCATGCCCACCCCAACCAGGTGTTCTCCCCCCTTCGGGATTGGCGGTGGTTCTTCTACTTAATAAAGTGACATTTACGTCAGAGGTAGCCCAAAGCCTTGAACTTACGTTAAAAAAAAATTTTAGGAATATTCTTTCCCACTTAGTCTTTAAACGATTTGTTGTTCTATAAAGGGAAAGCCACACGTTGTCCCCGCATTTAAAAAACCCCCTTTTGGCCCCTCAAAAACCAAAAGACCCCTCCCCCCTGGGTCGCTTATGTGCTTTTTACCAATTATTCTAAAAAGATCTTCCGCCGATATGTAATCAGTGGTTTTTTTTGGCTAATATATCAGAGAGATCATATTGATTGCAAGATATTCCAAATTTGGTAAAAATTTGTTTGTCTGTCGGCTCTGTAAATCAAAATACTTTGATTTGTGCCCTTTTCCTTTTTTCTATTTTCCCCTTGGTCAACAATTCTACCGTTCCTGTTTCTTGCATATTCAGAGGCTTGCTGTCTAACTTCAACTGGATAGCCTCGGATTGGAGACGACGTTCAAAATTCATAAAAACTGCTTAAAGAAACCATCTTATGGAGAAATTTTTCGCCTTACCCTAAGAATTGTCCCCCGGGGGTATCCCCCTTTTAAAGAGCAATTGGTGATGACTCCCCCAAATGTAGCAAAGTTAGTGAGTGGGTTTTCCCTAAAGAGGTAGTAACAATGATCCTTTTAGTGTTTTTCGGAACCCCACAAAAGAAAGAAAATTTTGTGGGATCTGTTTCAGGGTGAACCCAACCAATATCGTTATTTTTAGGACAGAGAAAATTGCCCAAAAGTGTCCTAAAGGGTGTTCCAAGACAAAAAAGTCTCTATAAAAGGGCCCCCGAAAAAAAGGATTCGGGGGGCCATTCTTATTTTTTCACGAAAGACCCCTCTTTCCTCCCCCAGCCCAGGTAGAGGTTAGCATATGGGGAGCCCGGGCTCCCCCCTTGCTGTCCCCCCGGCTGGTGGAAGATCTTTGAGTCAAAAAGGAAATAATTTGATGAGTATAAACCGTTTTAAAAGTGCCTTTGCCTTGCTGAATGCCCCCATACTCGGAAATTTCAATGGCAGATATCCATTGAGTGTTGGGAACAAACTATATAAACTTTCAACTCAAAAGTGCTAGGATGTATTTTCATCTATATTTTGTCTCTCTAATTTGTCGCAAGTCCGGTACCCGAAATAAGACGGTAATGCAGTAAAAAAAATTTTTTTTAAAACTTCATCCCATTAAAAAACTGCGGGGTTTTGTGTCAAGGATTGATCCCCGACACTATGGGGGCGCCCCTTTAAAGGGTTTAATTTCCCCCTTTTGGGGGTTTTAGGGAGCGGTTTTGAACGTTGGTATTTTTGGATATTCATTTTCATAAATTTACTCTCTTTTCGGATATCACCCTTTATCCCAAAGCATCAATTATATGGCCATCGTTCCATTTTAAAAAGGTGTGTAGGATCCTTCCGTAAAGCTGCATAGCATCCCTTTTCCCAAGAAAATCATAAAACCCTTTTTGTTTTATTTGGGAGTGTGAGGATTACAATGTTTCCACCTTTTTAGATGGTTTCCAACAATTTATTGATCTTCTCTAACTTTGCAGTGATTCCCTTTCGGAATTTGTATTTTCTCCCCGTGTCAGATCTTTTTTTTGACCTTGTCAAATTTCCTCATGACCCCTTCTTAAAGATATCCAGTTCCGGGCAGTCCATACTAGGGGGATTTTCTTATTTTTGTGCAGGCTGGTGGACGGCCTTGTGAAACATTTTTTCCCCCAATAATCCGAGAGATCCTAACTCCACCGTTTTTCCACTCCCCGATATCTGCCTCCTGCCTATCCTTTAGTTAAGAAAATTTTGGGCCCCTTCAATTTCCCAATGAAAAGACTGATATCCTTTTTACCCATTCAAAATGGGTCAAATTTGTTGTAGGAACAATGACAGGCCACGTGACAAAATTTACTCTTTCTTTCCCCCCCCAAAGACGGTCGGTTTAAAATTTTTTAATAGTTTCCCCCTTCAGTTATACCTCGGTTGCTGTGACGCCCCTCAGGGTGTACATATTCCCCCGTTAAAAAAAGAGGGAGAGCGAAGGTAAGAAAAAGCCAAAAAGGTTGGATCTTTGTGAATGCCATTTTCCCCTTTTCCTTGTTTCCCGTCCCCCCTTCCCCCACCTGAATTGGACCTGTCCAAACCCGTATATCTCATTTTTGAGCAGGGGTAGGTTCGACGAGGACCGTCTGTTCCCTTGGTTTACCTAGTTAGAAAATTTTTATATCTCTTTTTTCTTTTTAAATTTTGTAAGATCTTTTATTTTGTCGTGTTCGTGTTTAAAAAAGTTTTTGGTATTTCCAATTGAGTTTTTAATAACAATCTGCCTAGAGAAATAGATTATTTTAAATTTAAAGGGGCTGGTCTATAATTTTTTAGATCCTTGCAGAAGAATCAAACACCAAAATTTTCCCCCTCCAGCAGCAAAAGCATTAATCTTATAGAAAATTTCCCTCGTTCTTTTCCCACCTGTTAATAAAGAGGGGGTACACGATCTAATAGTGGTTTACAGTTAAACTCTAAAATTAGGTAAATATTTGTGTGATTTTTTAAATCACCAAAAATTGCAACCCCCCCACCCCATTTGATATTTTTCTTTTGCCGTGGTTAAATTTTTAAATGTAAACCCAATATTTAGAGTCTTACTATTATTAGTTGTCTCACAGTCGAAAATACTTTCCTTGCCTCAACGCCCATTGTCAAATTTCACTGGCCAGGAGAAAACTTGCCTGCCACAATAGTCACTTGACAAAAAATTACTTACAGTAAAACCAATACCTACATTAGGGTTCACAAATGTACGAAAAATTATAACCCCAAAATATAAAAAACAAACTTTATTTTTACTAGTTAAAAAATTACAAAAACAATCCCCTTTTTTAAAAGTTTAAAAATGATCCCTTTGTAAGTTGGGAGTGGGTCCCCCTGGGCCAACGGGCAAAAACGTGTAGCTAAGCCACCCAGGGAAACGGAATCTAAGTAGCCCTGGTTTTTCCCCGAGCCCGCCCCAAAGCGGGGTGGGCTTGCGCGGCGTGAGGTACCGGTCGTTCCCCCGATGACTTGCTTGCGAAGGCGGCCGGGTACAGGTGGTACAGAAAAAGTAATCCCGGAGGCGTATCGGGGCAGGCAGAAGGGGGGAAAGGGAGCAGAGGTTCTGGTTTAGAGGCAGGCAGACGGCAGGGGAGGCGGAAAAGGGGAAAGGTCAGGAAAAGTAAGCGGCGGACTGGGACACGGGTAATCGGACGGAACAGCAATTATGACAATTAAGCAAAAAAGACGGCGGAGTACCGGGGGGCGGATACCCTTAAATAGAACCAGGCCGAAAAAAAACCAATTAGGGGGGCACGGGCCCCTTTAAATTTAGGGGGGGAACGCCGAAGC
>JAODAL010075523.1:0-13964 GCA_025379985.1 Phyllomedusa bahiana
CCCTAAGCAAAATTAATTATTGTAATGGCGCTGCACAAGAAAAAAAAACAGGGTTACAGTATCTGGGGGGGATATTTTTTTTTTTAAAGTACCCAACACTACCACTTACATGACAAAAAAAAAAAAAATTGAATGGGGCCCCAAACTGCAAAAAAATCCTCTCTCTCTATGTAGATTTTTGCATTAAAGGGCCCCTTCACACTTCATACTTGATCCGAAAATTTGTTTTTTTTATCAAGAAAAACATTGAAAAACATTTAAAAACTTTTTTTCACATTTCCTTTTTTTTGGCAAATTTTTATCTATGATTTTTTTTTCCAAAACCAGCATTTTTCTAGGGACCCCAAAATTTTTCCTTTTTTAGCCAACAAAGGAAAAGGGTTAAAAAAAACCAAAACAAAAAAAAACCCAAAAATTTCAACCCCTTTTACAAAAATAAAACAAAAATTGTTTATTCTCTAACAAAAGAATAAAACAAATATGGATGGAAAAGACAATTTATAAAATATATAACAAAAACTGATTTAATAAAGGCCCAAAATGGAAAAAAAAAAGGTAGTAAAACAATCCCACGATATCTAACTTTTACAGCCTCTTGCGAGCCACTCAATGGATCGCGGGCGCACCCGTACCTGCCCCCCTCCTTGCATTACCCGCGGGCCCCGCAGTTCTAGCCTTGTACCACCTCTTCCCCCCCGGCGCTGTCTTTGGGCCATTTTAAAACCGCTTCCTAGGGCAAAACACATGCGCCCCTTGGGAAATTTAAAAAGGGCCGTAATTGGTAATTTGCCAGCATTGTCCTATATTACCCCCCCTGCCCCTAGGGCCGGCACTTCCCGGCTAAAAAAAAATTTTTTAAAGGGCCGCAGCCAGTAATTGGGTAATTCCCCGGGCACTGTCCTATATCCCCGGCGTTTTAGGGCGCACCGTGCCCTCTAGAAATTTAAAACCCAGCGTCCCATTTAATTGGATCATTGACCTTCCAATTCCCCCCGGGCCTGGCCCTAGGGCGCACATGCGCCGGCTCTAGGAAATTTAAAGGGCCAGCATGCCCCTGACTTCCCACCAGATCCACAGTGACTTCTGCCTATGTGTGAAAAGACTTCCCTAGGGTTTCTGCTCTTTCCATTTACCAGTTCCTCCTTCTTACGTCCCTCGACAACAAACCTTGCCACCTTCCCTGACCTTCCTGCTTGTCCCGAATATAGGCCTGTCTAATGAATTTGCACCACACTACACCTCGCCCACCACCGCAGGAAGTCTTTCCCGGGGCTAGCAACCGGGGTCGCCGGGAAACCCCCTTGCGGGGGGGCTCTGGTGGAACCACAGTTTCAACCCACCCCCGGGGTCGCTCATACCTCACCGCTAGTGGACCCATCCCTCCGGTTTTTTCATAAGCTGGTTTTTTAAAAAACTGTCATTTTTGCCGTTGTGAGGATATGTGGAGCCAAGCGGTAAGGTTTGTATACATGGCACCCCCAAACTATCCCCTTTTACTGTTTTCCCTTTTTCAACATATCCAAGACATACCAGGGTTAGCTCATTCCCAGGCCAATTAACTAAAAAAACGGTTTGGGAAAAAATCCTACGGGGACTGTTGCATTTTGAATTGGTTCTTACTTTGGCTATCAAAGGAACCAAAACTTTACTGCATCCTACTAATTTTTTTTTCTTGCAATTTATATTCTCTCTTAAGTGCACAGTTTCTCAATCACCATGAAAAACATCCGTCATCAGTATCTGATCCAGCACTCCATGCATTTTTTATTTCAGTATTTTTTTTTGCTCATTTTTTTTAAAGGGTTTCCCAAATTTTTTGTTCAATTGTAAATGAAAAGGAAAAAAAAAATACAGAATCCAAATTACCCCCATTTTTCTATTTTATAAATACCAACAGCAGATCACAACATTGGTGCAGTCACCCAGCAGCCGAATATAATGAAAAATGAGTCCATTGATATACATCCAGCTTCTCCGTCGGGGCGGTTTTCATCCCCCTCAAAAAAAATTATTTTCTTGGAATATTAGGGCCGCTCTAGATAATTGAATGCTGTGGGGGGAGGAGGGGGGGGGAGTCTGAAGTGTGAAGTGCGTTTCGAAGTAGATTAGACAAATAAATCAATTAGTGTGCAAAGCCAGACGGGTCTATCGTAAAACTGACCTTCAAGGATCCTAATGGAGCAACACGAAAAAAAAAATTTTTACAAAATTGGTCGTGATAGACCTTTTAAACTTTACTTAAAATCACCCCCAAGGGGCAAAGCCCCCCAAACTTCGGGCCCTTTGCAAAAGTATTGGGCCCCCTTGAACTTTTAAACCCTTTTTGCCACTTTTTTCAGGCTTCAAAAAAAAGATAAAAAAATTTTAAATTTTTTTTTTTGTAAAGGGAATCAAAAACCCAAGTGGGACAAAATTGTGAAGTGAAAAAAAAATTTTTTTGGGATTTTTAAACTTTTGTAAAAAAAAAAAAAATTAAAAAGGGGGGGCGTGAAATTTTTAAAGGGCCCCTTTACTTTCAGTGCAGCAAACTCCTCCAGAAGTTCAGTGAGGTTTCCCCTAAATGATCCAATTTTTGGTTTTAAATAAACCTGATGATGATAAAATCAAAAAAACCCCCCTTTTTTGGTTTTTTAAATCAAGTCTCCTAAAAAATTGAAACCTGCTCTTTTATAGTTAGGTTCTGTTTAAAGGGGCAGGCGAGTTTCATGAAGCCCAAAGGGGGAAAACACACCAGGAGCTCCGTGTTTACTGTTGGGGGGAAAAAGTTTAAACCCAAGGATTTGGATAAAAAGATTTCCCCAAATTTTTTTTAAACATCCCAAGGAGCATTTTGCAAGTAAATCATTTTGGGGAAAAAGGAAAGGGAGTATCAGACCACTGAAAAATTTTCCCAAAACCCCCCGGGCCCGTCCCTCAAAATTTCATCCCCAAAAAAAGGGGGAAGACTGACAAAGATGCACCAAAAGAGCCCTTGACCCCTTTTGGAGGGAAACTGCAGAATTTTTCAGTGAGGTGGGAGACCCTGCCCAGGGGGGACAACAATCAGTCACTGCAAAAATCTCCCCTTTTGGAAGGGGGAAAAAGAAAAAAAACCTTTTTCCCTAAAGATATCCAAAAAAAGTGCATTTAAAGTTTGCCAAAAAACCGCCGGGGAGACCCCAAAACATGTGGAAAAAAAGGGGCCCCCTGGGAAAAACACCAAACATGGGAAGAAGGGGCTCTCCCTTAGTTTAAAAACCCAAAATCCAACTTTTTGGCCACAATGAAAACGAATGTTTGGGAAAAAGCAAAACACAGCTCCCCCCCCTAAAACCCCCCCCCCCACTGTAAACACAGGGTTTGGGGGCGCATCATGAAGACCAAGGGAACCCCACCATCCCCACTGTCACAAAAGGGTTTGGGGGGGGCAGCATCATGAAGCCCAAAGGGAAACCCCACCATCCCCACGTCCCACATGGGGGGCCAGCATAAAAGGGTTTTTGGGCTTTTTTCCAGCAGGGACAGGGAAGTTGGTTAAAATTGAGGGGAAGTTTGGGGGAACCCAAAACCCAGGCCCATTCTGGAAGAAAACCTGTTGGGTCTGCAAAAACCGAGACTGGGACGGTAGTTTTTATCTTCCAAAAAAGACAATGTTTCCCAAACAAAAAGGGCAAAATTTTAACAAGGGAAGGTTCCCAAAAAAACCGCCCTCCAGGTTTAAAAAGGGGCCAAAGTCACAGTCCAACCTGAATCCAATTGAGAATCTGTGGAAAAAAAGCTGGAAATTTGCTGCTCAAAAAAGGCTCTCCTTTCCAACCTCACTTGAGTCCAGTTTTCCAAACGCTCTTCCACCCCAACCTCCTGGGGTTTCCCAGCTTTTTCACAAACGTCTCCTTTCCAACCTCACTGAGCCCCAATTTGTTTCAAAAAGCTCCCCCCCACCCAAAACCTCATGAGCTCCAGCGGGTCGCAAACGCTCTCCACCCAAAATTTTACTGAGCTCCGGGTTTGTTCCCCAAACATTTCTCCATCCAACCTCATGAGCTCCAGCTGCTCCAAACGCTTTTCCATCCCAACCTCATTTAAAGCTAAGCTGCTCACAAACGCTCCCCTTCCAAACCTAAATGTACCCAAGCGGGTTCAAAAAACGCTCTCCATAACAACCTCACGGCTCCAGCGGGTTCACAAACGCCCCTCCATCCAACCTCACTGAGCTCCAGCTGTTAAACAAACGCTCCCCACCCCAACCCCCCTTTTTGGAGCTCCACTGCTCAAAAACACTCCCTTTCCAAACCTCACTGAGCCCCACCCTGCTCAAAAAACGCCCCCCATCCCAACCCTCACGACCCCCAGGTTTCAAAAACGCTCTCCCCCAAACCTTTCACTGAGCTCCACCCTTTTTTCAAAAAACGCTCTCCTTTCCACCTCACGGGAGCTCCGCTGTTCAAAAACGCCCCTCCATTTAACCTCACTGAGCCCCAGCTGTGCAAAAACGCTCTCCACCCAAACCCCAAACTGAGCCCCAAAGCTGTTCACAAACGCTCTCCACCCAAACCCTAAATGAGCCCCAGCTTTTTCAAAAACGTTTCCCCACCCAAACCCCTCACTAAAGTTTCCAGTGCTCAAAAAAGCTCTCCACCCAACCCCACTGAGCCCCTGCTGTTCAAAAACGCTCTCCATCCAACCTCAATGAGCTCCGGGGCTCAAAAAACGCTCTCCTTTCCAAACCTCACTGACTCCGGGCTGCTACAAATGCTCCCCAAACCCAAAATTCACTGGCCCCGGGTGTTCACAAACACTCCCCCATAAACCTCACTGGTTTCCCAGCCCCCAAAGGAAGAAATGGGCAAGAATTTCGGGTTCTCTCCTGTGCAAAATGAAAAGAAAAAAACCCCAAAAAGCGACTTGCAGCTGTAATAAAACAGCAAAAGGGGCTCTACAAAGTTTTTAATTTTAAGGGGGGCCGAAAAATTTTTTCCCACCCCCCTTTTCAGTTTTTTTTTTTAAAAAAAGTTTAAAATATCCAAAACATTTCTTTTCCAACTTAAACAATTGTCCCCCCAATTTGTTGATTCTTCAAAAAAAAAATTAACTTTTTATATCTTTATGTTTAAAAACCCTAAAAATGTGGGAAAAAGGGTTGAAAGTTCAAGGGGGGCAAAAAATACTTTGGCAAGGCACTTTATATGCACCCCTTTGCCCCCTTTAATTTAAACCAAATAACTTTGGGGGAAGAAAGAGGACTAATGCACAGCACCAATTCCCAAAAGGTTAGGACACATTGTAAAATGCAACCCAAAAACCCAAGAGGGCAATGTTTTGGGAAATCCCCTTAATAATATTTTTTTTAACAAAAAAAACTTTAGATAAAGAAGGGTTAAAAATTTAAACATTTTTAAAGTATGTTAGAGAAGCAGAGTCTCTCCAAAGCAAAGATGGTCAGAAGTCCATCAATCTGTGAGTAACTGTCTAAAAAATTCAAAAAAAAAAAAATATTTCTCAACGTAAAATTGTCGAGACCTTGAATATCCTACCATCTACAGTACATAATACAATTAACAGATTCAGAGAATCTAGATAAATCCACATGCACAAGGAAAAAGGTTTAACAGTCGTTTCGGATGCTCGCGATTTTATGGGCCTTCCCGGTCTCCCCTGCATGAAGAACAGGCATGTTTTGATAATTTTAAATTTAATGCCTGAGCTCGGAAAACCCCTTTCCCGAAATCAAGGTTTTTTGAACACAGTTTTACTGTGCAATTCACAAATGTAAGTTATAGCTCTCGCATGCAAAAAGAAGCCATACATCAGCACAATCCCCGGCTTTTTTTAAAAATGAAATCTAGCCAAAAAGAAAATCTGTTTTTAAAAGTCAGATGAAAAAAAAGTTTAAAAATCTTGGAATCCAAAGATTCTTTTTTCCCGTGGACCCCAAAAAAAAAGGGGGGGGGGGAGGGGCCCCTCTAGCCCCGTTATCAGTGCACAGTACTCTGATGGCATGGGGTTGCATTAGTGCCTAAGGCATGGGCAGCTTACACATCTTGAAAGTCGCTATCAATGCTGAGCGGTATAAGGAGGTTTTAGAACAACATCTCTTCCAAGCAAAAAACATCTTTTTTTGGGAAAAGGGCTTTCATTTAAAGGGTAAAAACCCCATACTAAAGGGGCCTTTACAATTTGCTCAGGGGTAAAAGAAGAAAAAGTCTGGGGGGCGGAACTGAATTTTGTGCATTATTAATGAGAACTGGCAAAAAAAAGACCCGGAAGTTTAGCCCGGGTTTTTAAAAAACAAAAAATTAAAGGAAAAGGGGGGAAAAAAACATTCCCCTTTTCTGAAATCTCCCGCCCTTTGGGCTTTTAACTTCCCAGACATGTAAAGACTACTGTAAAGAGAAGATGGTAGACATCTCTCTATCCCATTAATTGCTAAATTAGTTATTTTTTAGAATGCAAAAAGGGGGAAAAAATTTTTTAAATTCTGATCCCGTGCTCTAAAGTTCTGTTGGGATACAAGGGGATTATGGGGAAAGGGCATACAACCCTTTACCCACAAGGGTCTCCCCTGACCTCTCCCCCATACCCTCTCTGCCCTAATTTCCAAAAATCTTCCCCCCCCGCACTCTCCGCTCCTCACCCCGGGGCCCTCTCCTTTTGCTCTCCCCCTTTTCGCCCTCACACAACCGTCTCCAAGACTTCTCCCGTGCTTCACCCACACTTGGAACTCACTGCCCGAACCCAAAGCCCCTCCACTTTTAAAACCAGCTTCAAAAGAAAACCTAAAAACCCCTTTCTTCGGGCGCCTATAACCTTCACTAAATTGTCACAAAATTCCTCCACAGACAGTCGCCCCCACCTCCGTCTTTTTTTCCCCTCCTTGTAGATTAACCCTCGGGGGGTGGGGTCCCTTCCCCCTCTGGGTCCCAAATTTGTCTTTAATCCCTTATCCTGTACTCTTTTGATTATGTAATGTATGTAACCCCCTCGAATGTACAGCCCCCCCCTGGAATCAATGGCGCTTTAAAATAAAAAAAAATTTAAAAAAGGAGCTAAAGCTCAAGCGCCCTCTATTGGATGAAACAAACCCCAAATTTTGCTTTTGCCCACTGATCTTCAGAAAGCAAAAGGAAAATTAGCCAAGCCAGATCGCCCATCTGCTTTCAGCTGTTTGGGGGTTTTGCCCATCATCAGTGCAGAGCGAGTGTACTGGTACTGGGGGGAGCAATGAGTGGCTCAAAAAGGGGAAACTTTTCCTGAGGGGCACCAAATTTGTGTAATTTTTTGAATTCCTTTTTCCCCTCTACAAACACTGCATACAAAGCATTAGGGGAAAAGGGCTGAAAAGCTGAAGCGCCCTATGTTCTGTTGTGAATAAATATGACTACAGGCAGTCCGTAACTTATACTGTTCCAACCTAAAATCTGTCTCCTAGTTACAAATGGAGACTTATGGGGAGTCTCACCTCATAACATCGTCAGAACCTTGCAAGCCTTCCTTTGCCCATTGAGTCTTCTGACCGGCACAGCACAGCAGCTCCGTTTTACCTTACTCCCATCCACCCGAAATCTCCATCTTCAGGTCGGCACAAGCTCCCCCTCAGTTGTTTCTATCTTGTGCTGTCGGCAGACCCTTTAAAGCTTTTATGGGCCCCCGGCAAACCCCAGGGGGGCCCTCCAATACATGGCATAACAGTAGGCCTGACTCTTGCCCCCCAAGCCACTCAATTATCAGCCATTACTGAGTCGGAACTGGCACCCTGCACTACAAGATTTTTTTAGGGCAGGGAGCCTCTGGCTCCCTTCTCCCCCAGGTTTTTTAACTGTTTTGCAATCCTAAAAAACACAAAAGTTATTAAAGAAAGCCAACAAGGGATTCAGGGTTTGTTTTTTGTATTCCTGGGACATACATATACCACCTGGGGCCCCCATACTTATGGGGCCCCCAGGCAACTGCCTAGTGTGCCCAATGGAAAAAATGGCCCTGGCTGTCGACCTTGGCATGGCAGGTCTGTTCTTACTGCTCCCAGTTCCCTCCACCCCTCCCAGTCACCTCCAATGTAAAATACAGTACCATACACCTCCCATCATTTGTCTCTGCTGTATATGTATAATTGCTCTGCGTGTTCGGGAAATTTTGAATGCATAATTTTCCCCCAATCTCTGTCCTGTATAATTACCCTGTGTTTATTTGTATTCTAGTGCCCTGACATTCGCCCCTGTACCCATTCCTTGGGGCTTATTTGTAACTCCACCCTTGCGCAGGGGGCCCCACTGATTTATATCAATAAAACTCCACATAGGAAGATAAATTAGTTAGCTTGGGTCAGTCTCCATTGGGCAGTATAGCCGAAAGATGGAACATATTGTAAGTGAACCCAGATAGAAATGATTGATAGATAAATCAAGAACTGAAATAAAACCGAAATTGCCGGAAAAGGGGCCAAAGGGGGCTAGGGGGAACCCTTTCTTGTAAGTATCTAGGCTTCTAAAAAATTAAATAAAAATTCACCTGCTCATTTTCTTTCTATCTGCAGCCATTTTTACCTCCTGGCTTCCACCCAGTTTTCCCCCCAGAGAATCTTATCCACTCCGCCTCGCCCTTCCCCTCACCCATGTGTTCACACCCTTTCCCCTTTTCCCCTTTTTCAAATACCACAAACCCCCTTTGCCCAATATTGCGGGCACAAACGCCGCTCATACCTCCCTGACCCATTGCTGTATCTTTTTTTTTCTCCTGCTTCTTGCTGCAGTGACATTTCTCCTAACCCGGGCCCACCCCCCTTTTACTGCCACCCCCACCCCTCCCCCCATAAAAACCCCCGCTAACCTAATTGAAATTCGCTGTACTCTTTTTCCAGTCCCTTTGAAATTGCTCTGTGGAAGCCCGATCCTCTGCAACAAATCACTGCTTTTCATACCTGTTTCTCTCCAACTCCCTAAAACCTGCTAGCCCCACGAAACATGGCCCACCATTGACACCCCCCCTTTGCCGCCTCACCTATGGGGGCCACTTCACCCACCCCCCAGACCTAGAACGGCCCGGGTGGAGGAGTTGGCAAACTTCTCTCCCCACACTGCACTTACCGGCCCTTCCCTCCTGCCCCTCCCTCACTTTCCCTCCTTTGAGGTCCACACCCTCAACTCTTTCACCATTTTCCCCCTCCGAGTCGCGGTTGTGTACAGACCCCCCGGCTCACCTCCCAATTTTCGGGATCATTTTGCGCCTGGTCCCTCACTTCCTCTCTACTGAAATACCCACTCTCATCAGGGTGACTTTAACACCCCTAGATGACCCCTTGCTCCCTCTGCTCTCAACCCTTTCACAAACCTTTCTCTTGGCCTCTCGATTTTCAAACTCTCCCACCCCAAGATGGGAACTCTCGGATTTTGGTTTTCTGTAAGGTTCACAATCTCAAATTTTTAAATTAATTATCCTTACACCTCTCGTCAAATTTTATTTTCTTCACTATTACAAATTCTCCCCATTTGGGACACACCTGCCCGCCCCCTTCAGAAATATCCGTCCTGAACCTCAGGAATTCACAGACACCATACTCCCACGCCCCCATCTCCCCCCCTCCCCTGCCCTGACCGGGGCGCCCAAACAATATAATTAAACTCTTTCCACCCCCGGGGACACTTTGGGCACGCTACACACCGCCCCCCCAGAGTCAACACCCACAGCATGGCCCGCCTCAACTCGCCTCTGCAGCGATTTTTTCCAGAAGCGGAGCGTGTGGGGGAAGTCAAGCTACCTTAGACTTTCTCCACTACAAATTTATGCTCAGGATTATCAAACGCCTTCACAGCCCCAAAAACAAAAATTTTCACCTCCCTCATCGCAACCCTTTCACAACAACCCTAAACGCCTGTTTGACACCATCCACCCCCTTCCCCAGGGCCCAAAGCTCAGGCCCCGGTCTCTAAACCCCTGTGTAAGACCTGGCCCTCACTTCAAAGAGAAAATTTACAAAATCCGGGAAAACACTCATCTCACACCCCAACAGCAGCCATTGGTCCCCCCCCCGCACATCCCCCGCCACTCTCAGCTCTTTACCCACGACAGAAGAAGAATGCCGGGGTTCTGCGTTGCTCGCCACCCTCTCTATGACCCATTCCCCCCACCTTGTCCAGTTATTTTTTCCAGCTATATCCTCACAAAAAGAATCTTAACCTCTCTCTCTCCTCTGGGGGTCTTCCCATCTTCCTTTAAAAATTTATTTTAACCCCCTTTTCTGGAAAAAAGCCCACTCAGATCCCTCCCGCGCTTCCACTACCGACCAGTCTCTAACCTGCCTTCAAACCCAAACTCCTGGAACCTTGGGCTACTCTCGCCTAATCCCTATCTCTCCGCAACTCTCTTCTTACCCCTGCAATAAGGGGTTTCCGCATCCCCAAACCCCCACGGAAACTGCTTAAAAAGTCTCCAATGATCTCCTAACACAAAATCACAGGGTAACTACTCATTGTTTCTTCTTCTGGGTCTCTCTGCACATTTCATGGGATCACCAACCTCCTCACAACTCAGCCCATTTGGGCCCCCAGGAACCCCCCGCTCTCGTTTGGGTTTTGTCCACCTCTCTGACCGCCCTTCAGGGGGCTCATTTGCAGGTTCTACCTCCTCCCCCTTTCCTCTGCGTCGGGGTTCCCCAGGGATCCGTTTTTTTGGTCCCCCCCTCTTCTCAATTACACAGCCCCCATTGACAAACCATCGGATTTTGGGTTCCATACCCCTCTACCTGATGACACCAATATACCTTCCTCCCAACATCACTCCGCCCGCTACAAAACCCCGGGACTGCCTGTCTGCTGTCCTGACTCATTTCCTCCCTGTATCTTAAATAAACCCACTAAAACTGAATTCTAGTCAAACCCAACCACTACTAACAGCCTTACCCTGCCCTTTCTGTCTCATGGTGGGACCACCCTAACTCCCAGGCAGCAGGGCCCCCTTCTTTGGGGGTTTACTAAATTTTGATTGACCTTCACCCCATATATCCAATCCCTTCGCTCCTTCACCTGCACCTCAAAAACATCTCCAGAATCCGTCCTTTTATCACTGTGGAAACGACTCAAACTCTCATTACTGCTCTTTTTCATTCTCGTTTGACTACTTAATCCCTGATTTTCGGGCCCCTCTCTGCAAAAAAATCTCCCTCCCAATCTGCCTGAAGCACAGCCAGGCTTTCTTTCTTTTTCCGCCGTTACTATGCCCCTACCCTGGTCCGTCATGCACTGGTTGCCTTCCAGTACAGGGTAAAATTAAAATCATCACTCTCACCAAAAGCTCCCACACGCTGCCCTCCCACATCTCCTCCCTCATTCTGCTACCACCCTACCCGCTCCTAACTCTGCGATGATATCAGGTTACCTCATCAATCATCCGAACCTCCCATGCCCGTCTCCAGACTCAACGTGCGGCACCATTCTCTGGAAATGCACCCGCGGCGATCAGGCCACCAGAACTCTCATAGCTTTTTAAAAGGGGCCCCGAGAATCATCTTCTACTCTGGCCTACCAAATCCCCAATGCTAACACCCCCCCCCCCCCCACCTCGCTGCGCATCCTCATTTCGGCACTTAACTGATATAGATGTAATAGAGGGTGGCGGTCATCCGAATTCTAGTAAAAAACCCCTATTTATGTAACATGGGTGGCCATTGTAAATCTAGCATTTTTTGCCCTTCGCTCTCCCCTACCCCCCTAACAGATTGTAAACTCTTGCGACAGGGCCCCCACACCTTTGCTCATCTGTAAGTACTTTTTAAAGTGTAATGTCTGACGTTTACCCTCCAAAAGAAAAATGCTGCGGAATTTTTGGCGCATATAAAGATTATTATTAAAAATTAATTTTATTATTATTATTATTATTATTTTAACTATTCCAACAATGCAATTATACATGTGGGGTATACCGGCATTTGGGTTTTTTGGAATAAAGGGGCCCGATGCCAAACCCCACAAAAAAAATACTAATTGTATGGTTGCTGATTAGTACATGTGTTTGACATTTGCTGCTGTGGCATGCTGGTACTTATAGTTCCATGTTCCACAGCAGCTAGGGACTTTGGTACTACAAGTGTCACCATGTCAAACTAGCATATGAGAGACAGAAAGTGAGGTAAAATCTGTTAAAAAGGAAACAAAAAAAAATTTAAAAAAGGGGGTTGTTAAACCCTTTCCAAAAAACATTTTTTTTTTCGGGAAATTACATTAAATAAATGTCCCTTTTTCCTATTTGGGAATAAAATTTTAAACTTCATACCCTTTTTTCCCCTAAAATAAAAACAGTGCCCTTAAAATTAAATTTTTGTGCTCTTAAACATGCACTGGGTTTCTTATTTTCGGGGGAAAAGTCTTTTTTTTCCATGAACAAGATTCATTTTTTATTGTTGCCCAAAAAATTTCCCCCATTTTTTTAATAACTGTATTTGTGTTTTTCCCCCAAAAACATCACTTTAAACGGGAAAAAACCCTCTAAATTTCCCATCAAGAATTTTTTTTTTTATGACTCATGTAAAACCCAATCGGGGTAAAAAGGGCAAATTGAGGATTTGTTAAAAACCAACAAGGGCATTTGGGGGGCTTCCCCAACCCCTTTCCCCATAATCCCCATTGTGAAATGCGGGATGCAAAGTAGAGGGCAAAAAAGGGCCCCAAAACAAAAACTCTAAAAAGCCGTTCGTTTGGGTTGCTCTCCTTTAAGGAAATCTTCCCTTCCCCCAACAAAAAAAGGTACTTTTTTACCACGTCATCATCTTCTGGAACATCATAAATCACTCTCCAAACCCCTAAATTTCATGGTGAATTTCCTGTGCCCACTTCTCCCCCATTTCTTTTAAAAGGGCATTGTCCCTTCAATCTCTTCATGCCAACAAAAAGCATTTTCCCTTTAAAAGGGGGGTTTTTTCCCACGATGTAATTTTTGACTTTGGGATCCCCCCAAAAATGGGTTTTTTAACCCACTTTCTAAATATATTGATTAAAAAAAAGGGGAAATTTGTGAGAGTACACATTGCTCAGTCCCCCTTATTTTCCCTAAAAATTTTTACATTAAAACCACAAACCCAGGACACGGGACAGGAGCTGAACGGCCGCTTTTTGCCTTTTTGCACTTCTATCTGATGACGGGGGAACATGAAAGGACATGCAAGGGGCTGGGGAGAAAGTGCAGTTATGAGGCTGTGGTTTTTTTGTTAAAAGATTAAAACCACTGGTTTTTAATGTTAAATTTAAATTTTTTTTGTAAACTTGCAAAATTCTCCTGCTTCCCCCCTTCTCTGCTCACCCCCCCCCCTCTCATCCCTCCAAAATTTTCCCTGACTCAGCATTCTTTTTTTTATATTTTTCTCCTGAGCCCAAATAAAGGTAAGGAAAATCACGGGCGGGCTCAAAAGCCCCTTAAATAAGCACCTCTTGCCTTTGGTTTTCCTCCCCCCACAAAAGGTTTAAAAACCTAACTAAAAAGATCTGCTTAAACAAAAGTATTTGGGGGGGAGGAGCTGAACAATTTACTTTCCCCTAAAGGGCAAAATTTTTCCCTTAAAATTCCTAAGCTTGAAAGAAATTTGGGGGTAGGTCTTATTTTTTCCGGGGAAACCCGGGTTTCCCAAATTCTACAGTCCCCCTATATTTTCCTGTAAAAGAAATTTCCAAATAAATTTTATTCTTGTTTTTTTTTCAAAAACTCCCAACTTTTTTGGGAACTTTAGTAGAATCCCCCGTATTGTTTTTCCCCAAATGAAAAAAGTACAGGGCCCTTCCTTTACTAAAGCTGAAAGGGAAAAATTTCCCTTATTGGGGAATAGCACAGATATTCGTTTTTAATATTGGAATTTCCCTTTTCCTTTACGGACCCAAAAAATTAAAGGGGGTTTTGCCCCCGATCTCATTTCAAACCCCCCCTGCAACCAGATCTTCAGCTCTGGGGTGTCCAGAAGGGGGGCGGTGTTTATTTGTTTTTAAATTGCCTATCATGGGGACCCCCCA
>JAODAL010075524.1:0-13963 GCA_025379985.1 Phyllomedusa bahiana
GGACCTCAATATAAAATCCAAGCTGTAGTTTTCCCAGCTCAAATTTTTTGAGGTCAGTTTTCACCTCCAAGAACCGGGTCAAAATTTTTAGTACATGTTCTATTATCAGTCGTATTTCGCTTGAGTACAGCAGATTACAGCACTGTTCAATTGGATGGGGCGCCCGAAAACCACAACAAAAAACTGGGACAAATATGAAAACAGAGTGTAAAATACCGGTCGTATTCGAATTCGAAGTATTTTGTCCTCTGCCGTGTGCACGCAGCCTTAGAAAAATGCCACTGGAGTTTGTGATGCAGTTTTCGTGCCGTATGTTCACATGGCTGATTTGGACGCTTACTTTTCAGCATCCAAATCAGCTTCAAATACCCATTTAAAAACCGCCTCATATGCAGCAGTTTTCCAGTGAGTTTTTGACGAGGATTTAATTAGTTTTTTTTTCACGCTGTTTTCAAAAGAAACTCCCACACAAATTACTTGCCAGGGCAACTGTTGAGCATGGATTCACTTCCAAAACCACATCAAAAACAAGTCACACCTGTGGACAAGGTTTGGATAAGGTTTTCAAGTACTTCATTGATTCCTATGGGCATTTTACTAATTGACTTGTTACTTATTTTCCAGCGCTGAAAATAAGGAACTAAAATGCATAAAAACTGCGTTGTATGAACTAGGAATACGAATCCATGAAAATGAATTGGGGGCGTTTTTGAGTCCTTTTTTATGCTGTTTTTAAGGGTGGAATCTGCGCCAATACAGCGCCGCAAGCAACGTTAGCCATGTGAACACGTTCTTGGCCAATGTCGGAAATGGATCCATCCTTAAAGGGGTTGTCTCACTACAAGGATTGCTTTTTATGTTAAAGATCTTGGAAAAACAAGTCCGTTTGCAATATATGTCTATTAACAGTGTCCAACCTATTCCTAGATATCCCCTCTTGTATGGGCTGCATCAGCTCCTCAGGTTGCTATAGCTACAGACCTGTTTGATCTCTCCTGATAGGCTGCCAGCACTGGTTGCTATAGCTACAGACCTGGCTTCTACTGCAGTCTAGTAGAAGCCAGTAAACATGTCCCTGAATTCAAAATAAACCAAAGAGAAAAAAAAAAGAAAAGTGAGTCAACCCCTTTAAGCAATAGAAATCCTTCCCTTTATATTTCCCATTCCTTTTCAATCCATTTGTGGCTCTATTAGATACTGCAGTGGCATTTTTTTCTCTGTTGAACACAAAATTTAATAGCTTATAAATAAAATCATCTTCGTGTCCTTGTCATCGGGATACAGTCACAAGTGGCGGTTGTATGTTGGAGAAGTTTCCAAATTGTTCAAGGCTGCACGATATGTTTTACCCACAAAACTACCACAGCCATCAACATAGTGTGCCTGCCGCTATGCATGACACCACCCTAAAAAGATAATAGCTATTTATTAGATGACTGACAGGGTTGCCCACTGCTCTATTAGGCCACATGATAAGGGAAAGAGTGGAGCTTGCTGTGATTCTCTGGAGGACTTGTCTTACAGCGACTCTACCACCCAAAAACTTTCCCCGTATGGACAACCAATATACGATTATTAGATGGATTTAAAAAAAAAAAATTGGGTGATTTTTTTTTTTATATAATTTTTTTCACGTTCACCTCTGTGAATTACTTTCTGGTTTGTCTCTCTGACTTCCCTTCTGTGATCTCTGATATCGGCAGTGAGGATTGCTTGACTTTTCTAGACCCACCATGGACCTGAGAAGTGTATGTATTATCAGCAGGGACTGATATGCATAAAGAAAGCTGCAAACCCCCACCAGGGCAGAAAAGATGAATCCATTATCCTTTTATGTATTGCTCTTGTCATTGCCTAGTGTAATCTTTATCTAGTCTTATTCAGAGAAGAATAGAGCAACCTACTCTTGTCCAGAGAAGAATAGAGCCATCATTTTGTCATTACCTATTTTTTTTTTTTTATATATAAGGCTTTATTTTAGAATTTTCCAAATAGACACAAAAAGACAAAAAACAACATTCTCACATGTTCTACAGAGGCATTACAAGTACTTCAAAGTTAGAGATTGTACAATTTCAAAGGAGGAAACGACAATAGCAACTATACATATGATACATTCAGCTGTGTCCAGATAATAATTCAGGAGGTATACATTCAAACACATTCCACCTACTATTTGTAATGAGACGACATAGAGATAAGCAGCGACTACAGTAAACTGAGGTTAGTCTGCCCTGCCATTTAAGGGTTTTATCGTTTTACTATCACAGCTGGAAAAGGGCAAGATTTCATGTGTAATTTTTTTAATTGCATAGGACTGCCCAAAAATCTAAAAAAATAATAAATTTGTGTTTCACGAATATTGGTTTTAACACACATACCCCTTTCTGATGGAAGTGTCCCTTTTAATGGTTGCTATTTCTATATTGTCCTGCAATAGTAGTGTGGGCATGCCTAAAAGCTGGACCCATGGTGAACAGCTCAGTGCCTTAGGCTTCACCTCAGGAAAGGGTATTTTTTAACATTGTATAGAATACAAAATGGATCTGCATGATTTTCCTCTGCATTGGTTTTCAGAAAGATCTTTTATTTTCTTAATAACTGAGAAAAAGAATTTAGGGAAAAAAAAACATGACACAAATGTGGTAGGACTGAGCCAACTGGTAGCAGATGGTGATGGCATTTTGATACGGTGTTCAAAACAAAGTAGGTGGCAGGGTAAAGAGCAAGGTTTTACTAGAGAGGATTCCAATTCCTATGTAACATATGACATGTTCATACGCTATGTGCATACATACTCTGCGAATGCCACAAAAATATTTCTAGGCAACATTGTGAATATAAAAGCGAATATAATACAGTTTGTAACCAGCTGAGTCTATAGTCCACAGGAAACATTCAGAAGATAGTCTTTTTCCAGAATACAAGGCCTTAAAGGGGTTGTCTCATCTCACTGTTTCATAGAGCCAGGAGCACTCTATCATTCATGCATCCTGTCACTTCCTGGTCAAGCTGTGGGTAATTAGCATATGATCTCTGTGTATTCAGACTTCTGCTAATTAGATAAACAATCTCATGCTGTCAGGCCCAGAGAAGCTTGCGAGCTAAAGTAAATAGTAGTAATTACTGTCTTTTTTCTGAAAGCTCAGATAACACACAAGCTCTCAGTCCTGTGCAGTGACCTGTGTGATGATGTCACTCCCTCCTATCAGATAGAACAAACAGCAGAGGGAGAGCAAACAACAGGTTGGTCACTAGAGAAACCAGAGTGAACTCAGAAGGTGATAAAATCATTTGTAGATCCTCAACAAAAAAAAGAACATAGCAATATATTTGGGAAAACGTCTTCATTAAGTGTTCCCTACATGTTGAAAGATAATCTTTCTAGTGAGATAACCCCTTTAAGAAAGGTGCATGTACTTTCCCCCGAGAAGCGCCAACATAGAGATCTGTAGAGATGTTTGTGGCCAGCACTCAAATCCACACGGCCAAACGTTGATGAAGTCATGTCCCTTATTTTGTAAAAGGGTTCAAATAAGGCAACACAGTAGAGAAAAGCCCCGCTGACGCGTTTCGGGCGAATAAATGCCCTAAGTCAATGATGAAGTTTATTTGCCCGAAATGCGTCAGCGGGCCTTGTCTGTACTGTGTTGCCTTATGTGAACTTTTTTACAAAATAAAGGACGTGATTTAATCTGCTTTTGGCCCTGTGGACTTGAGTGCTGGCCACAAACATCTCTACAGATCTCTATATTGGCGCCTCTTTGGGCGCGGTACGTGTTCCTTTCCTAAGGCCTTATATTCTGGAGAGAGACTATCTTCTCAATGGTCGCTGTGGACTATAGGCTCAGCTGGTTGCAAACTGTATTGTGATTTCATCTAGTTTTGGCCGTGTGGATTTGAGTTCTGGCCACAAACATCTCTATGGAACATTATAAATATAACCTGCAAGAAATACATAGCCGTCCAACCTATTCTGAGTGCAGTAGAATTGAGCTGTAATGGGTACGTCAAGTGCTGGTGGATACGTGATATATGTGTGTCTATGTATTCCAGAAGGGCCTTGTTCTGAGCCACGTGGCTCACATCCAGTCTTTGGAGCAGCAGCTGCAGATGTGTGCAGAGCCGCATCCTTTCCCAGGCTCTGCTCTCTCGGATCCGGACATGCAGTATCTGTCGCTGCACCATGGAGCAGACATGTCACATGGTGAGTTACAGAAATTTGGAGATGGTATATACAGGGGTGTACATAGATGAGATGGACTATGCTATTAATCAAACAAGAATTTGTTCAACAGCACTCCAAAAACAGCTATAGATTGTATAATGGAAAAAGATGTAATGTCAGAAAACTAGTTCTTCCACAGTGGTTCATCATGTACAAGTCCAGGATACCCAACATCATCCCACAAATGAAAAAAGTCACATCTTTATTAAGAATTCCAACAAGTAACAAAGCAACTTTTCATCCGACAGAAGGGTGCGAGTTGAAATGTTGCTTTGTTACATATAAGGCCATGTTCACACGGCTTAAAATGGGCCGTATTTTGGTCCGCAATTACGTGCCGGAGTGCGCAAATTACGGCTGGAATACGTCCAAGTCATTACGGTAATCCACAGTTCTCATAGAGAACTATGGATTACGTCTCCTCTCCCTGCTCGGCGAAGCCGCCGGGCGGGGAGATAAGTGACATGTGAATTACTAGCGGTGTATATGCGCCGCTGGTAATGATTCTCTATGGGCCGGCGAGGTGCTGCACCCTGCTCCCGCCTCCGGCCACACGGCGTAATTGCGGGGCGTAATTACGCCCTGCAAATAAGCCGTGTGAACCCAGCCTTAGGATTCTTAATAAAGATGTAACTTTTATTTTCAGTTACGGGAGGCTGTCCGCTTCCTGATGTTCCCCTTTCTTGGCTAACAATCAGTTAGTTTGTACAAGCCCTAAAACGGATGGGGATAGCTGATCAGTCCCTGCCACCCTCAACTTTAAGGGGACGTTCACACGATGATATGTTCAGCACGAACATGTCTGCGCCGACAACACGTTTGTTTCCTCCTTGAAAATCGCGTGCGTGCAAACTCGGAATTTCAACGAGAAAATGATGCGGACTGGCCAAGGAAGATTTCTGCCTCCTATAGTCTTATTATTTTACAGTGTGTAAGGGCCTTAAAGGGGTTTTGCCACGATCTAATGTTGACGTGGGATCCTCCAAAATGGGTATTTAATTACATTTTTAAGTATGTGATTAAAAAAGGGAAGCCTCTGAGAGCTGCAGCCTGACTTAGATCCGCTCAGTTTCCTGACTGTTAACATTAGCTACGACCAGGAGCTGATATGGCCGTGTGCTTGCTTTGTTTGCACTTCTTATCTGATGGCAGGACACAGGAACGAGCTTTGAAGGGAGGGGGAGAAAAAAGCAGCGTTACTGGGCATCTGCACTAACTTTGTTTCTGTGTCAGAGGCTGTGTCTGCTTTATAGAGAATCCGCTGGTTGTATTGTAAATATCTGAGTAAACATGCAGACGCACCCTGCTCAGCCCTCCTCCCTCCCCGCCTTGTCTGCCTGCTCGGAGCTTATCTTTATTCCTGAGCAGCTTGTGCACAATACAGTTATCCCCTGTGGATTAGCCAAACAATATTTGCTCAACTACAGAGACTGAATATCAGCCTCGGGAACGTGCATGGGAGCTGGAGCGATGACATCACAGAGGGGGTACTTGTTTTTTAAACACAGAAACACAACGCCCCTTTCTTTCATCAGTCTGTTGGGTAAGGAAATCACTTCTTGGCAAAACCCCCTTTAAGGAATTGACATTCTAGAAAAACAATATTTGGTCTGTACATCCAAATAGTGTTTTTTTTTAAAAAATGAGCATAGGTGCACGCTGATGTGGCAGCAAAATACAAATACAATCCAATAACAGCAGCACACTACTAGCACTAAAAACAGTCAATGGGAACATAGGAAGTTTTGGAAAAGCATTTCTGCTACTTTGAATACTTGAAAAGTTTGAGGTTCTTGGTTCACATTTTTGATCAAAACTGTAATAAGCCCGCCTGCCAGGCGACAAGGCGACCTCAATTCAGATGGGAACCTACGCTATATGTTACTTCTCTTGGTGCCTGTTCAGGCCTCCACATTTCAGTGAGAGTAGCTACAAGCTACTCTGCATTGATTCAAGTATTCAAAGAAATGCTTTTTCAAAAATTCCTATGTTGTTTTTGATTGTTTTTTAGTGCTAGTAGTGCGCTGTTGATATTGGATTGTGTTTAAAAAATTAACATGTCCATTCTTTTCAGGCGTGGACAGTAAACGCTGATATATATGCAAGTAAAATCAGCGTTGTCTAAATGACCACGCTGATTTTACATGGCAGTCTATGGGAAGTGTTCAAAAGCATTTGTTACTTTAGAGGGGTAAATACGCTCCAAAAAACGTTGCGTGAACATACGCTAAAGGGAACTGGTCTGTTGATTTTTTTTTTTTGTTTTGTTTGCAACCCTATCTGAGAGCAGGATGTGACAGAGGGAAAGAAGCTGAGCTTTATATGATTTTGATGCTGACTTGAGTAAAAAACAGAGTAAATCTTAAAAGTGAAACTGAAAGTGTTGCTTACCTCTCCCACAAGCATTGATTGACAGTTTGCTCTGTATGTACACTGTCACATCCTGCTCTCATATTGGGTAGCATAATCTGCCTGACAGGTGCACTTTAAAGAGTTTACATTTCATCGACTTTGAAATTGCTTACTTTTCCATATGAGCTGAGGTAAGGGAATGGCTTGTGAGTATTCTGTTCTGTAGTGACCTGTTACAGGTAACAACTGCTAAAAGGTAGCCAAGAATGTGGTTGCTCGGTGTGCACCATCAATTTACAGATGATATGTGACATACATTGGGATTAAAAGGGTTGTCCCAAAACTACCTGTTTTTACTGTTACAATCTGTGAAATTGTTCATAAAAATAAATTAGGTTTGGGGTCAACGTCTGGGATCCCTGTTAATAAAAATAAAGGGGATTAAATCCCTGTTCTCCTGAGGAAAGCAGGACAAGCATGTGCTGTCCCTCATTACAGAGATGAATGGGAGAGGAGAAAACAGTGTTGGTCTTTAGGAGGAGTCATCAATGTTTGATTGGAAGAATCCATCCTCCAGAGCCTCCAGTGGTCATCAAAATTATGATCAAATACCTACCGATCAAACATTAATGGCCCGTCCAATACACTCCATTACCAAATATAAAACACAGCCTCGAAAACCCTTTTGAACATAGCTATTTGTATATATGCACTATTACATCAGCTAAAATTAATCTTTATCTGACACTTTTCCTTTATTGATATTTAAATACTGGAATATTTTGGCATTGAGATATTGCACTCTCTTGTGATGTTATAGCTGCTTAACCTTTGAAGGGGTTTTCTCACCATGCTGTTTCACAGAGACACAGTCAGCTTCAGGCTCACACTCCTGGTCAGGCTGTGGAGGGGTCTATAGCAGTGATTGCCATATCCGCTCTGCTATTCTTAGCGGAGCCTGTTACATTGAATGACTGCAGGAGATTTATAATCTGTAGAATACAAGACTACAGAGCTCTAAGGAGTGAAAATGTGTCCTTATCTGAAACAAAGCTCCATTCCTAGAGATTACACATAGCTGGGTAGGACTCGCCATGGTTGGACAATAGTTTCCAGCTAATTAGATAAAAGAGCAAGGAGAGAGATGATCATTAACCGAGAACTTCTGTGCACTCAGAAGAGATAAAATCTCTCTTATCTCAACAAAGCAAAATAAAAAAAGCAATGTATTTGATAATAGTCTTAATTTATCTTTCCCTACATGTTGTTAGCTAATCATTGTAGTGAGAAAACATCTATAACCTAAAGTTGACATATCTTATCGCCTTCTTGAGACCATTTAAGTTATGACAACTTCATATGAAAATAGTGTATTGAACTGTATTCTAACATTAGGACATCATGGCGTTAGTAGCCAAACAAACTGAATAATACTTCATTATAAGCTGATTTTGTGACAATCAAGACACCTCTTCTCTTGTCCTTTATTCAAATCTGCAGCCAATGGTATTTCACTTGCAGAATCTCAATATTTCTAAGGATTTGACAGGCACCCCATGCATTTTTAAAGCCATAGCAATTATCTTGTAATGCCGCCATGCTTGTAATTTTTTTTGGGTGACCTTGTTGTGTCTTAGGACTGTTAAACAGTCATATTACATCTTTACAATAATATATTGATAAATCCAGCAGCGCTCCCATTGTAACCAGTATGTGCTTTCTTGCCAAGTTTTAGAACATCCTATGAGCTGGCAGGCTCCCCGCAGCTTGGACTTGCAGCGTGATCTGGCAGCGCAGAGGAGAGACGCTGAGCTGGAAGAGGCAAAAAGAGATCTGCAAAATGCTCAGCGCAGAGAGAAGCAGCTGAAGGAAGATATTCTGCGTCTGGAAGAAGAACTCAAACAGCTGCAGGAGACCCGGGAGCAGGTAAGGAGTATGAGGATACCTTTAGATCACAGGCGTCAAACTCTGGCCCTCCAGCTGTTGGGAAACTACAACTCCCATCATGCATTTATATAATCTATAACAGTGGGCATGATGGGAGTTGTAGTTTCCCAACAGCTGGAGAGCCGCAGTTTGACACCCCTGCTTTAGATAGACTAATATCTAGTCCAGTTTCATTGCAATTGCATTTCCATACAAATTGATTTGGATTCAGTAGGTGTTCACGTGAATTATGCGGTGATATTATTGGAATCTGTTCAATTATGGTGACCACACAAATACCCGTGGCGTGACGTGGTCAAGTACCAAGCAAATGCCGTAGGTTTCTAGTGAGGTTTGTGGATACATATTTAGTACAGAGCTATGTCCAGCGCTTCGTAAAGGAACAAAATCCACGTTTTATTTGAAGCTTCACAGGAAAAACATGATACACAGGATCACAGACTGACGCGTTTCAGGCCGTAAAGAAAAAGGTCCTTAATGGGGCTACGATTAAGGGCCTTTTGCTTTGCAGCCTGAAATGTGTTCCTGTGTGATCCTGTGTATCATGTTTGTCCTGTGGAGGTTCAAATAAAACTTGGATTTTATTCATTTGCGAAGCAATGGGCATCGCTCTGTATTTCTCCCATTGTGGTGGCGGAGATCTCTGCAGTCTATGAGCTCCGTAAGGAGTATGAGCTGGATTTTTTTTTGTCTCTATACATATTTAGTACCATTAAACCTTCAAAAATTGCAACAATGTGTGTTAAAGGGGTTTTGCCAAGAAGTGATTTCCTTACCGAACAGGCTGATACTCCCCTCTTGAGCCTTGAAAAAAGGGGCGTTGTGTTTGTGTTTAAAAAAAAAAAAAAAAAAGTACTAGTGTCATCACACCACCTCCCATGCACGTTCCCGAGGCTAATCCACAGGGGATAACTGTATTGTGCACAAGATAAGCTCCGAGCAGGCAGAGTTCACGGTCTACAGACGGGGGGAGGGAGGAGGGCTGAGCATGGAGCGTCTGCATGTTTACTCGGATAATTACATTACAACCAGCAGATTCTCTATACAGCAGACACGGCCTCTGACACAGAAACAAAGCTAGTGCAGATGCCCTGTAACACTGCTTTTTACTCCCCCTCCCTTCAGTGCTTGTTCCTGTGTCCTGCCATCAGATAAGAAGTGCAAACAACGCAAGCACGGCCAGGAGCTTGCCAGATCAGCTCCTGTTCGTAGCTAATGTAAACAGTATGGATTTAAGGGCATCTAAGTCAGGCTGCAGCTCTCAGAGGCTTCACTTTTTTTAATAACATATATTTAGAAAAGTGATTAAATACTCATTTTGGAGGATCCACCTTCAACATTAGATAGTGGCCAAACTCCTTTAAGGCCACAAAGAGTACAGTAAAAACCCAACTGTAGTCTGCCAGGCTGTGGGCAATTTAAGGAAGTTAATATGGCCGTCTCGACCACTCTCTGCCTTCAGCTAAATAAACCGGAGCTAAAAAGTGTTAGTAATGTGAGGCAGACTGGTTGCTAGAGATGTGTTGCCCGACATCGCTATTAGAAGACGATGGTTGTTAGGTTGTGTATTCCTTAGAACAAGTCTAATATGATTTTGTTGATCAGCTTAGAGTGGAATTGGCAGTAGAGAAGGATGAAAGCACCTTGGCTGCAGTCATGCAGAGCTCTTCCACGTAGCTGGCTGCAATAGATTTAGATTTTTCTAAGAATTTAGATGGCAAACCTCTGTAAAGTTTGAAATGTTTTCCATGAAGAAGATGTCGTAGAATATATATTGGACGTTTGGTAAGACTTTGGCGATAACAATCCAGGAGCTAGGTGTCCCCGTATTTTGTCATACATGACCATAAATGGAACTAAATGATGTGTTCATAGACTATGGGCGACATGTATGAATTCTGGTGCTGATAGACCAGTTCTAAATAACTTTAAGGCAGTGTAGACTGCGCCAGAATGTATGAACCTGTTCTTCTGCAGGTCATACATACAGGTGCAGTGTAGAGCCAATACCACAAGTCCGGCTCAGGCACCACCTTTACCCTGGTCTGGCTGGTCTATTGCAGGTCATACATACAGGGCAGTGTAGAGCCAATACCACAAGTCTGGCTCAGGCACCACCTTTACCCTGGTCTGTTCTTCTGCAGGTCATACATACAGGGCAGTGTAGAGCCAATACCACAAGTCCGGCTCAGGCACCATCTTTACCCTGGTCTGGCTGGTCTATTGCAGGTCATACATACAGGGCAGTGTAGAGCCAATACCACAAGTCTGGCTCAGGCACCACCTTTACCCTGGTCTGGCTGTTCTTCTGCAGGTCATACATACACGGCAGTGTAGAGCCAATACCACAAGTCTGGCTCAGGCACACCTTTACCCTGTCTGGCTGTTCTTCTTCAGGTCATACATACAGGGCAGTGTAGAGCTAATACCACAAGTCTGGTTCAGGCACCACCTTTACCCTGGTCTGGCTGTTCTTCTGCAGGTCATACATACAGGGCAGTGTAGAGCCAATGGCTCTACACACCTTTACCCTGGTCTGGCTGTTCTTCTGCAGGTCATACATAGAGGGCAGTGTAGAGCCAATACCACAAGTCTGGCTCAGGCACCACCTTTACCCTGGTCTGGCTGGTCTTCTGCAGGTCATACATACAGGGCAGTGTAGAGCCAATACCACAAGTCTGGCTCAGGCACCACCTTTATCCTGGTCTGGCTGTTCTTCTGCAGGTCATACATACAGATGCAGTGTAGAGCCAATACCACAAGTCTGGCTCAGGCACCACCTTTACCCTGGTCTGGCTGTTCTTCTGCAGGTCATACATAGAGGGCAGTGTAGAGCCAATACCACAAGTCTGGCTCAGGCACCACCTTTACCCTGGTCTGGCTGGTCTTCTGCAGGTAATACATACAGGGCAGTGTAGAGCCAATACCACAAGTCTGGCTCAGGCACCACCTTTACCCTGGTCTGGCTGTTCTTCTGCAGGTCATACATAGAGGGCAGTGTAGAGCCAATACCACAAGCCTGGCTCAGGCACCACCTTTACCCTGGTCTGTTTCTTCTGCAGTCATACATACAGGCAGTGTAGAGCCAATACCACAAGTCTGGCTCAGGCACCACCTTTACCCTGGTCTGGCTGTTCTAACTGTTTGGCGCCAAAGAATCATAAATGTGTCTACTTCTACTAATGTGGTGCGAACACCCAGAACACCCCAAATCTTTGGAGCGCTAAAAAGTGTCTTTGGCGCTAAACTGAGGCACTTATCGTGCCAAAGTTTGGAGTGCGCCAGAATTCTGGTACAGCCCCGTTCATACATGTAGCCCTATGTGAATTGCAAAGGTTTACAAAATATATAACCCCCACTCCCCACCAAAAGGTAAGAATTGGGTGCAAATTAAACTATGTGATGGGGGAGTACAGAGGGGCATGTCCATAGATATTAGCAGAGCTGGTGCTAATAGTGTGTAACCTGCGTAGGTCAAGATGATCACAAAGTTTTCCTCTATGATTAGCTGTAGTTTAAGAGGAAACTTGGCAGTGAATGTTAAATCCTGCAGAGGAAATGAAGCATTACACGGTGCACATTCAATTCACTTGGTTGACTGTATAATGCAGCACAGGTCCTCAAAAGCTAGAGACACTCTTTACAACCCCTCTGGCCAAGTGATGAGTGTCCTAAACAGATGACACCCTCCCCCACACTCAAACTCCATTAATTTGGAGTTCTCTAATAAAACATATACTAGTGCATTTAAAAAAAGCTAGAATATCACTGAAAAGATAACTGATATCAATAATTTAAGTCAAATAGAGAAACCTATATATTGTGTATACTCATTACAGTATGAATTACAAGGTTTAATATAATACATTTGTGAGCCTATAACAAATAAATAGATAGTCCTGGGGAACCCCTTTAATTTTCAGTGATATTCTATTTTTTTGAGATGTACAATTTACAATAGTTTAAAATGTACAGATGCTGATTCTCGAATAAACGAATAAGATTTCTCTTCAATATTAACCGGTTTTTAACAAAGATATTCTGATTGGGGGAAAAAAGTATTTAGTCAGCCACCAACTGTGCAAGTTCTCCCACTTAGAGATGAGGGAGGCCTGTTTAATTTACATCATAAAGGCGACCTCAACTATGAGAGACAAATGAGAAAACAAATGCAGAAAATCACATTGTCTGTCTGATTTGGAAAGAATTTTTTTGCAAATTATGGTGGAAAATAAGTATTTGGTCAATAACACAAGTTCATCTCAATACTTTGTTCTATCTCCTTTGTTGGCAATGACAGAGGTCAAACGTTTTCTGTAAGTCTTCACAAGGTTGGCACACACTGCTGGTATGTTGGCCCTTCCTCCATGCAGATCCCTCTAGAGCGTGATGTTTTGCGGCTGTCGCTGGGCAACAGGGACTTTCAACTCCCTCCAAAGGTTTTGTATGGGGTTGAGATCTGGAGACTGGCTAGGCCACTCCAGGACCTTGAAATGCTTCTTACGAAGCCAATCCTTCATTGCCCTGATCATTGTCATGCTGAAAGACCAAGACACATTTCATCTTTAATGCCCTTGCTGATGGAAGGAGGTTTGAACTCCAAATCTCACGAATACATGGCTCCATTCATTCTTTCATGTACACAGATTAGTCATCCTGGTCCCCTTTGCAGAGAAACGCCCCAAAGCATGATGTTTCCACCCCCATGCTTTACAGTAGTATGGTGTTCTTTGGATGCAGCTCAGCATTCTCTCTCCTCCAAACGTGACAAGTTTTGTTTCTACCAAACCGTTAAGCATGTGCAGCATGAGGGTGGCAACATCATGCTTTGGGGCCGTTTCTCTGCAAAGGGACCAGGACAACTGAATCCGTGACATAAAGAATGAATGGGGCCATGTATAGTGAGATTTTGACTGCAAACCTCCTTCCATCAGCAATGGTATTGAAGATGAAACGTAGCTGGGTCTTTCAGCATGACAATGATCCCAAGCACACCGCCAGCGCAATGAAGGAGTGGCTTCGTAAGAAGCATTTCAAGGTCCTGGAGTGGCCTAGCCAGTCTCCAGATCTCAACCCCATACAAAACCTTTGGAGGGAGTTGAAAGTCTGTGTTGCCCAGTGACTGCCCCAAAACATCACTGCTCTAGAGGAGATCTGCATGGAGGAATGGGCCAACATACCAGCAGCAGTGTGTGCCAACCTTGTGAAGACTTACAGAAAACGTTTGACCTCTGTCATTGCCAACAAAGGAGATAGAAAAAAGTATTGAGAGGAACTTTTGTAATTGACTAAATATTTTCCACCATAATTTGCAAATAAATTCTTTCCAAATCACACCAAGGGATTTTCTTTCTCATTTTGTCTCTCATAGTTGAGGTCCACCTATGATGTGGGAGAACTTGCACAATTGGTGGCTGACTAAATACTTTTTTTTCC
>JAODAL010075525.1:0-13962 GCA_025379985.1 Phyllomedusa bahiana
CGGGGGTTTTGTGACCACGATGCGCTGGTTTTTGGAGGGGAGCCGGGGGCCCCTGGCTCGGGGGCCCGTTTGCAACTGCCCCTTTGTGACCCCGTATTATCCCATTTAGGGGGTTTTTAAACCTTCCGACGGGTGACAAATGGGCCCCCTATAATCACTGTGTGCAATTTACTTTTTTGGGAAAACTTTACTGTGTGGGCACCAAGAGGGCATTTTACATTTGTGGTGCTTGGGGGGGGAATTTGTACAGAGGGGGAATTGGGAAAAAAATTTTGGAAAACTGCAGAAGGGTTATGGCGAGGGTGGGTGAAAGGGGAAAAAGGAATGTAAGACTACCATCAGAAAATGCACCTGTGAGTCCCGGATTTTAACATTAACATCGCAGAGTGAAAAAATACGGGGGGGTACTCCACTAAATTGCACTTAATGGCAGAAAATTTTGGGTCTTATTGAAAAGGTTTATATTCTTATGAAAATTTTTATGCAGTTCTTTAGGGTGGTGTTTTGGGGTTTTGTGTGGGGTAAAAATTTGGTTTTAATATTGTTGTATTGATTTTTGGGTCTTGGTATAGTGATTTAGTTCAAAACAGTAGGGGGGTTTTAAATTATAGGGAATTTGATAGTAGAAATTTTATTTGGTCATGGTATGGTGGTATAATTTGGTATTTTAATATTATTATTTGTAATATTGGTTTTGGCATATTGGTTTGGTCAGTAACATTATGGCAATATTTTTTCCCACTTATTTATTTACTGACCCCAAAAATAGCGATAACATGTCAATTTAACTTTTCAGTGTAAACTCGAAAACTAAAACACAAAAAATAAAGGCTCAATTGCATTTTTTTTCCTGTTTACCCAACAAAGAATTAGGGGTGAGGGATGACAGAGGGCAAACACTTTGGATATATAACTTGTTTTCCTTTTATCCACAGGATGGCCCTATTTTTTTTCATTCCCTAATCCCT
Organism: Phyllomedusa bahiana; assembly: GCA_025379985.1. Taxonomy (NCBI): domain Eukaryota; kingdom Metazoa; phylum Chordata; class Amphibia; order Anura; family Hylidae; genus Phyllomedusa; species Phyllomedusa bahiana. Next base: position 969 of record JAODAL010075525.1, read on the forward strand.
TTAAGTAGAAATAGTTTTCCATGGCAATCTACGTCACAGACATCGTATGAAAAAGTAGGTAACCTTTGTAAAAAAGTGTCGTCCATAGCCTTATAAAAATAAGGTCCTGAGCTGGGGGTTTCCCCCAGGGTACACAACCTTTTTAGTAACCCCCGCCCCCTCAGGGTCCAATATTAGTGTTGTTCTTTCTAGGTAATTTTACACATTTTTTTTTCCTTGTCTATGGCAATAAAGCTACATGATTGATAATATTGACAATATTAGATTACACACATTCAATAAAAACTAACATAATATTTGTTAAACAAAAAATAAAAATAACTACAAAAAAAAAACAACATTTAGAGCTTAAACACTGCAGAGTTCCATATTTTAGGAGAAAATGAGGACACATTGTACTAATCTATGCTGCATATTTTCATTTAATAAATCCAATCCAGTCAGGGTACCCACATTACTAATGGACCTACAAATGTAAATAGTTACATGAAATGCATCTTTTAAGAATAAACTTGCTAACCCTGCATCCGAGGACATCTTAAGACAAAAAGAACAAAGCAGTATGCAGAAAAGCACTTAAAATGTAAGGTCAACATGACCAGAATTCAGTCGCTTACAGTTTTAAAAAGATAAGTAAACCTGAATCTAGAAAATATAGTTCAGTGCTAAATGGAATAATATTTTGTTGTGTGTCACTATTTTGCTGTTTTTTAAATCATACTTCATAGGGCATAAGTATTCATTCCGTACCTGGGTTGAAAGTTGAGGTTGCCACCACTGGCTTCAGTTAATTTTACATAAGTCCCATTCCCATTTGTCTGGACAGCCGCTGTTGTTTTCACATCCCTACAAAAAAAATTTTTTGTTAATGAACAACAATAACAGTAACTATAACATCATGTAGGAATTTAAAAGGGGTTGTCCACTCTTTATAATTTCCATTTCCTTAAAGTCTCCCTCCAAAATAAAAGCGTTTATGCCCCCCTTGCTGAGGAGAGCACAAGCTAGTGTCAGACATGAAAGTTTCCCTGCTGTGTTCCTTTTTTCTGTAAGAGCTGTTAATTTTAGAGTATTTAATGCTTAAATCTGCAGTTTTCACCAGAAAAGAGTCATGAAAAGAGTACGGTTAATTCATACCCCGCCCACCTGAGGCTAGCCCTGCCCACCTCACAACTGATTAACCTATTACTTTGAATAGGTAGAAACATGTGAATTACTGCCAGGTGGGCAGGACTAGCATTTGGTGGGTGGGGCTAACACCTGTTCATGAATAAGATTTGAGCAATTAATGCTCTAAAACTACAGCATCTTACAGAGTAAGGGACACAGCGCTGGAAACAGCATGTCTGACACTAGCTTGTGCTGTCCTCAACAAGGGGGGCATAATCTATGTGACAGGTTCTCTTTAAAGAAGAAGGGGCACTTGATAGAACCAGTTTGGTTGAACCACTGTTGAGCTGGACAGCGACCTATTCGAGTATCACTAATCAGAACCATCCCACCTACCATGTGCCATTTCTAATGCTGGTGTCTTCTTAAAGGGGATGTATCGCTTCCTTAGTTCGGCTGATTCACACTGCTCTCAGCTTTTCAAATCTAAAATGCAGGGGCGTTTCTTCCCCTCCCAGCTGGGTGAAAATCATCCCCCCCTTCACTGGGCATGCTGGCTCCCGAGCTCCCCCCCCCCTCTTGAGTCTACATGTCACTGTGTCTCTTTCCCTGCAGTCTTTTTTGTAAGAGCTGTATACATACCCCCTGCTGCATTCAATCTAGACTGAGCCACTGAACTCTTCTCCTCTCACAGCTGGAGATGCTCTATGAACGGCACACATCTCCCTTCTATGCATGAGAGTTAGGCACGGGGACAAAACTGTTATGTTTTCTCATTGTAGAATCTGCTACAGTCTGTTTCTGCTGGGTGTGGAGAGAGAAAATGCTACGGCCTAACTCTGAGTCAGGCAGGGATCGACACAAATTGTGCTATTTCCTGATTGTTTTAAAGCCCTTCAGTGTAGTTCTGTTTCTTCTGCCTGTATAAAGTGAAAATGTGACGGTCCCTTACTCTGAGTGAAAGACACAGCTCCGTGAATTCGACCGGGGGCTGTACAGAATGTAAATGAGCTCTCAGCTAGTGAAATGCAAGGCGGAGGGATCCAGAGGGATTCGACCAGGACTGGATAATCAGTGTAAACAAAAACACAAGATAAGGAAAACGTGTAATACAAGAAAAGCTTTGCTAATGACATCCAATTGCAAAGTTGCTTGTTTTCACTGTCCCCTTATTCTGAAGACCATTTAATGAAATGATAAAACCCCTTTAAGTATTAGATGAGCCTTTGGTTTTTCACTGGAACCAGAACCCAGGTGTAATTGGTACCTGAGTTCCCCCAACAACTATGCTACAGCTTCCAGAAGACTTTATAAGACTGTTGTCTGTAACTTAATAAAGGAAGAAATAAATTCTTATTAAAACAATTTTACGTGCCACCATGTGTGGACAAGAGCACATCACATTTTACATCCCTTAATATAGTGCATTATGGTCTTTGGGAACTTCTGGGCCATGTGGTCCAGGGTAATGTCAATTATCTAAATCTCTTTATACCCAACTTGCAATATATTATTATATTGATGATAGTACCACACTGTATTGTAGAAATGTGCTAGTCAGGCTCGGATTGGCCCACAGGTGAGATGGGGAAATCCACAGCGGGCCCCTGGGTATGGTAGGCCCCTGAGCTGTTTTTCCGGGGAAAGGCAGGAAAAAGACGAGGCAGAAAACAAGAAGCAGAGTAAAAGATTAATGTGCAGTATATGCAGTCATGTACAGTACTTGTAGGATGGGCTCCAAAAGTTAACTCAAGAATCTGCTTCACTGGTGAGCCCTAAAGAATCTACTCCACTGGTGGACCCAAGGCACTCATAGACCGCTAATTGCTGCATGCACTTCACTAATACAGATGTGGTTTCAAGATACAATGTCCCAGGAGAGATCATTGTATGCTGAAAATATTGTATCCTGTGGCCATTATAACTTTAGTTACCACTGTATGTATAAAGATCTGAAACTCTGTAGATATTTTGTTTTACAGCTAATGATTTATATAGTGTTAATATCCATTTATTCATGAAGCTGTTTTAAGATTTGAGCTGATTTCTTGTCACCAGAGATCTTTGTATGAGAACAGATGTTAACAGGACCTATTGGCTTTCCATCAACAATGCAAGTATACTATCTCACAAAAGTGAGTACACCCCTCACATTTTTGTAAGTGTTGTATTATAACTTTTCATGGGACAACACTAAAGATATGACACTTTGATACAATGTAAAGTAGTCAGTGTACATCATGTATAACAGTGTAAATTTGGTGTGCCCTCAAAATAACTCAACACACAGCCTGTCTAAACAACTGTCTAAACCAATGTCTACACCACAGGCAACAAAAGTAAATAGAGAGAAACTGAGGTGTCCCATTGCTTAGGGACCAAAATGAGTACACCCCTAAGTGAAAATCAACAAATCCTGCCCAAAGTGTCAATATTTTGTGTGGTCGCCATTATTTTCCAGCATTGCCTTAACTCTCCTGGGCATGGAGCTCACTAGAGCTTCACAGATTCCCACTGGAATCCTCTTCCACTCCTCGACATCATGGACCTTGTGGATGTTAGAGACCTTCCATTTGAAGATGCCCCACAGATGCTCAATAAGGTTTAGGTCTGGAGATATGCTTGACCAGCCCAGTACTTTTACCCTCATTTTCTTTATCAAGGCAGTGGTGATCTTGGAGATGTTTTTGACGTCATTATGTAGGATACTGCCCTCCAACACAGTTTCCCAAGGAAAGGCATCATGCTCTGCTTCAGTATATCACAGTACATGTTGGCATTCGTGGTTCTCTCAATGAAATGTAGCTCCCCACAGCCAGCAGCACTGCTGCAGCCCCAAACCATGACACTCCCACCACCATGCTTGACTGTAGGTAAGACACACTTATCTTTGACTTCCTCACATGGTTGCCACCCCACATTCTTAACACCATCTGATTGAAATAAGTTTATCTTGGTCTGATCAGACACAGGACATAGTTCTAGTAATCCACGTCATTAGTCTGCTTGTCTTCAGCAAACTGTTTTCAGTCTTTCTTATGTATTATCTTTAGAAGAGGCTTCCTTCTGGGAAAACAGCCATGCAGACCAATTTGATGCAGTGTGCAGTACATGGTCTAAGCTCTGATAGCCTAACCCACCACTCCTTTAACCTCTGCATCAATGCCGGCAGCACTCATACATCTATTTTGAACAGACGATTTCTGGATATGACGCTGAGCATGTGTACATAACTTCTTTGGTCAAATATAGCAAGAACAACGCACAGAAATTATAGATAGAGGGAATATACAAAAAGACCGTCTCACAGAAAAAGCTAATTATTCCCTTAAAATAATAACCTTTATTAGATATACATTAAAAAACCCCAATATAAAAGTTTTTCCTCTGTAATGGCCTCAACAAATCACCTATAGGGTTAACATACTTTTATGTGTAACCCTATCCTGACTGCAAGATTCACAGTCCAAATACTAGGGTAAATTGAGAATAGAAATAAGTAAGGGGAACACACCTCAAGAGAATGTAAATTACTATATACAGATACAGATACCAATAGCATAAGAGACAACTATATCTTCAATTGACTCACGGTTCTGTAGACCTTGTTTGGTATGTTCTGATATTCTGGGGATAATAATAATAATAATAATCTTTATTTATGTAGCGCCAACATATTCCGCAGCACTTTACAATTTGGAGGGTAAACGTACAGACTTACACATTAAAGTACTTACAATGAGACACAAGGTGTGAGGGCCCTGCTCGCAAGAGCTTACAATTAGGGTTTACGGAGAGAGAAGGGCAAGAAGTGCTAGTTTACAATTTTCCACCCATGTGACATAAATATGGGGTTGTTTTACATAAATTCCCCTTAACCTGCCACCCTCTAAATACATCTATATACAGTTAAGTGCCGAAAATGGGGATGAGTGCGCAGGGAGTGTGGGGGGAGGGGGTGTTACCATTAGGGATTCTGGTAGGCCAGAGTGAGAAGATGTATTCTCAGGGCCTTTTAAAGCATGAGAGTTCTTGAGTGTGCCTAAACGCCGCGGTAGCATTTCCAGGGGAACTGGTGCCGCACGGGTGAAGTCTTGGAGACGGCATGGGAGGTTTCGATGATTGATGAGTTTAACCTGATATCATCGCAGAGCGGAGAAGGGGGCAGGTGGTCGACAGAGAGGAGGGAGGAGAGGTAGGGGGGGCAGCGTTGTGGAGAGCTTTATGAGTGAGAGTTTATGTTGTAATCCTGTACTGGATGGCAACCAGTGCAGTGACGCACAGGGTAGAGGCATCAGAAATAGCGGCTGGAAAGAAAGACAAGCTTGGCTGCTGTATTCGGGACAGACTGGAGAGGGGAGAGTTTGCACAGAGGGAGACCGATAAGCAAGGAGTTACAGTAGTCGAGACGAGAATGAATAAGAGCAACAATGAGAGTTTGAGTTGTTTCCACAGTGACAAAAGGACGGATTCTGGAGATGTTCTTGAGGTGCAGGTAACAGGAGCGGGCAAGGGATTGGATCTATGGGACGAAAGACAGATCGGAATTAGTATAACCCCAAGACAGCGGGCCTGCTGCCTAGGAGTTATGGTGGTGCCCACAACTGAGAACAGAAAGGGCAGGGTAAGGTCTGTTATTTAGAGGGTGGGATAACTAGAAGTTCAGTTTTAGTGAGGTTTAGTTTAAGATACAGGGAGGACATGATGTCAGAGACAGCAGACGGCAGTCCCTGGTGTTTTGTAGCAGAGCGGGGAGTGATGTCTCGGAGGAGGTGTATCATTGGGTGTCATCAGCGTAGAGAGGGTACTGGAAGACAAATCTGCTGATGGTTTGTCCAACGGAGGCTGTATAGATTGAAAAGAGGAGAGGACCAAGAACGGATCCCTGAGGAACCCCGACAGCAAGAGGAAGAGGAGAGGAGGTAAAACCTGCAAATGAGAAAATGAAGGGGAGCGGTTAGAAAGGTAAGATGAGAACCAAGAGAGAGCGGTTTTCCTGGAGGCCAATTTGGTGCTGAGCATGCTGAGGAGAAGTTGGTGATCAACAGTGTCAAACGCTGCAGAGAGATCCGAAGAAGCAACAATGAGTAGTTACCTGCAATTTTGCTGTTAGGGATCATTGGGAGACTTTAGTTACAGCAGTTTCCTGGAGTGTAGGGTGCGGAAACCTGATTGCAGAGGGTCAAGAAGAGAGTTAGCGGAAGATAGCGGATTAGGCGAGAGTAGACCAAGCGTTCCAGGAGTTTGGAGATGAAGGGCAGGTTAGAGACTGGTCGGTAGTTTTTCAGGCAGGATGGGTCCAGAGTGGGCTTTTCAGTAAGGGGGTTATAATAGCATGTTTAAAGGAAGTGGGAAGATCCCAGAGGAGAGAGAGAGGTTACAGATTCCAGTTATGTGAGAGATGATAGCTGGAGAACTAGACTGGACAAGGTGGGAGGGGAAAGGGGTCACTAGAGCAGGTGGTGGGGCGCAGACAGCAGAAGCCCGGGCCCCTTCTTCTTCTGTTGTCGGGTCAAGAGTTAGAGTAGGCTGGGGGATGTGGGGGGGGGGACCAGAAGGCTGCTGCTTGGGGTGTGGAGATGAAATGTTTGCCGGATTTTGTCAATTTTTCTTTGAAGTGAGTGGCCAGGTCTTCAGCACAGAGGCAGAGACCGAGGCCTGAGCTTTAGCCTAAGAAGGGAGTGGATGGTGTCAAACAGGGTTTAGGGTTGTTGTGTAAGGTTGCGATGAGGGAGGTGAAATATTTTTGTTTGGCCCCTGTGAAGGGCAGTTTGATAAGTCCTGAGCATAAATTTGTAGTGGGGAAAGTCTGCAGTAGCTTCGACTTCCCCCACAGACGCTCCGCACATCTGGAACATCGCTGCAGATGGCGAGTCTGAGGGTGTGCCATGGCTGTGGGTGTCTGACTCTGGTGGGGCGATGTGTGAGGGTGCCAATGTGTCCAGGGTGGTGGAAAGAGTTTCATTATATTGTTTGGAGCCAGGTCAGGCAGGAGAGGGAGGAGATTGGGGGCAGTGAGGACTGTATGGTGTCTGTGAATTCCGAGCGTTCATGGAGCGGGGTATTTCTGAACGGGAGACGGCAGGGGTGTCCAGAGATGGGGGAGAATTAGTAATAGTGAAGGAAATAAGATTGTGATCAGAGAGAGTGTAAGGAGAATTATTAAAGTTAGAGGTTGAGGAACGGTTACAGAAAAACCCGATCCAGAGAGTTCCCATCCTTGTGAGTGGGGGGAGTTAGTAAACTGCGAGAGGCCAAGAGAAGAGGTTAGTGAAAAGGATCTGAGAGGCAGAGGGAGACATGGGGTCATCAATAGGGATGTTAGTCACCCATGATGAGAGTGGGTATTTCAGTAGAGAGGAAATGAGGGGGCCAGGGGAGCAAAATGGAAACCAGAAACTGGCGGGGTGAGCGGGAGGTTGTACACAACCGCGACTCGGAGGGAAAATGGCTTAAAGAGTCTAAAGGTTGGACCTCAAAGGAGGGAAAGTGAGTGAGGGTGCAGGAGGAAGGACCCGGTAAGTGCAGTGTGGAGAGAGAAGAATGCCAACTCCTCCACCCGGCCTGTTCTCAGGTCTGAGGGTGTGGGTGAAGTGTAGGCCGCCATAGGTGAGAGCGGCAAGGGGAAACGGTGTCAGATGGCTGGAGCCATGTTTCTGTGAGGGCTACAGGTTGAGGGAGTTGGAGAGAAACCCGGTCATGAACAGCAGTGAGTTTGTTGCAGACGGATCGGGCGTTCCACAGAGCACATTTCAAAGGGACTGGTAAAGATGTATAGCGAATATCATTTAGTTTAGCAGGGTGTCTATGGGGGGAGGAGGTGGGATGTGCAGTAATGGAGGGTGGGCCGGGGTTAGGGGAAATGTCACCTGCAGCAAGAAGCAGGGAGAAAGAAAAGATACAGCAGATGGTTCAGTGATGAGGTATGAGGCGGCGTTTGTGCGCAATATGGAGCAGGTGGTTTTGAGTATTTTGAAAAAGGAAAGGAGAGTGTGTGATGAACACATGGGTGAGGGAAGGAGCGAGGCGCTGATGTGGATAAGATTTTCTGGGCAAAAACTGGGTGGTAAGCCAGGAGGTAGATGGCTGCAAGTTTGACAGCAAAAAATGAGCATGGTGAATATTTTTTTTTTTTTTTGAGAAGCCTAGATACTTACAAGAAAAGGGTTCCCCCTAGCCCCTTCGGCCCACTTCGGTCTAATTTCGGTTTTAATTTTATATACCTTGGGTTCAGCTCTATCAATCACTTTCATATCTGGTTCACTTACAGATATGGTTCACTACTCTACATGGCTATACTGACCCAAATGGTCAGACTGACCCAAGCTAACTAATTTATGCTATCCTATGTGGAGTTCATTGGATAGGCTCCAATACAAAAAACACTTTTAAACATATGGACCGGATATATCAAATAGCGTACTACGTCCTATGTCACAAAAGTCCCTATCCAAGTAGAGCAGCCCGTCCCGAAAGGGATGACCCCACTTATTGGTGGCTCAGTTTTTACGGAGGAAAAATCTTTATATTGTTTTTTTTTTAATGTATATCTAATAAAGGTTATTATTTTAAGGGAATAATTTGCTTTTTCTGTGAGACGGTCAAATATAGCAAGGCCTAAAAAATCTGCCTTATTAAGCCACTGTATGGTCTTGGCCACTGTGCTTCTTATAGCTTATACCATCTTTATGTAGAGCAACAATTCTTTTTTTCAGATCCTCAGACAGTTGTTTGTCATGAGGTGACATGTTGAACTTTCAGTGACCAGTATTAGAGAGTGTGAGAGTCATCGTAACAAATTTAACACACCTGCGCCTCATTCACATCTGATACTTTGTAACACTAACAAGTCACTGACACAATGGAGAGAAAATGGTAAATTGGGCACAATTTGTCCATTTTCACTTAAAGGTATACTCACTTCTGTTGCCGCAAGCTTTGACATTAATGGTTGTGTATTGAGTTATTTTTAAGGAAACACCATATGTACACTCTTATACAAGCTGTACACTGACTACTTTACATTGTATCAAAGTACCATATCTTCAGTATTTTCCCATGAATTCCAAGATATAATAAAATATTACAACAACATGAGAGGTGTACTCACTTTTGTGAAATACTGTAAATGTGGTATTTTATTTCCGATTCACATGCTTCAGAAAACATTTAGTGCAGAATATTAAAAGAGCATCATGTTCATTATTTTATCTGGTTCTTCATAGAAAAGTACCTGATTAGCTCTGTAGAATTACAATGGGCCAATGTTCGTCCATGTCTGCTGGCCAACAGTTTCAGTTTTTGGTTTCTGAACTATCAAAGTAGATTTGCCTATGGCTTTTCTGTGCCATGTGAACACACACATACAGTATATTCAAGATGTTAGGTTACATGTCTGACAGAGAAGAAGAGCTAAATTGCTTTCTGCTTCCAAAGATAACCAATAGAATTTTTAATACAGCTATCTATATGATGGAGAGAACAACTTATATAATCATTACACAACCAATGAAGTATTTTCTAAGCTACACAACTTCTTATGTAGAGTTCAAAGCAATATAGTTCAAAGTCGAATTATATTTAAAAGGTGGCTTCACATGCACTGTTTTCAGAAAAAAACACTAGTGCAGTTTTAAATGCAGTTTTTGAGACAAAGCCAAGAGCGGAATCAAAAGGAATATGAAATACAAATGAGGGTCTTTTACTTTCCCTTCCTGGTGAATCGGCTTCTGGCTAAGTGGCATATTTCTATTAAAACAAAAAAAAACTGTGTGTAAAACAACCTTTATGGTATAGTTCTGCCTTGAATTATATTACACGGTGGTGTTTTTATTTTGTATAAACATCACTGCAGTTTTTGATGTTTTTGATGTCCAAAACCAGCAGATTCAGGGATTCAGCTGAAAAGTAATGTATAAATTCTTCGCTGTCTGCAGTTTTCGATGCAGTTTTTTGAGCTGAAGCCAGGAATGTATTTTAATACTCTCCTACGCTTTGGCTCAAAACCTGTATCAAAATCTGCAATGACGTTTTTACAAAAAATACTGTGTGTGTGAAACTCTCTAAGGGTATGTTCACCTGGGGGATTTTTCTCTAATATGCTGCTGTGGATTTCTGCTTTGTGCTTGGGTTTTCATTGCCGTTTCAGATGTAAAGTAGCCCTACTTCAATGCAGCTAATCCGAGTCTCGGCTACCTGATGCACAATCCAACATGATTCTATGTCAAATAAGTAATGTGTCATATGTTTTTTTTTCTGCACAACAAATTTTGAATCCAAAGCAGAAAAAAATAACACTATGGTGAACAATAGGGTTTATTGCCATTGAAAATAATTCGGATAAAGATTTCATGCAGTTTTCATAAGGATTCTGATGCAGATTCCATATGTTTGAATATATCCTAAGACTATCAACTCAATGTTTTCTCTTCAATGACTAATGAATGGTCCTATTTTTGGGTATATACACGTTTCATGCAGACCTCTCTGTACCAACATGATGCAGCTATTGCACTATTTGCATGTTGATGCAGCTTTTGCACTATGCAGGGGTGTAGCTGTATTGGGTGCAAAGGTAGCAGTTCCTAGAACCTGAGGCAGGCCAAAAGCCCCTCTGCCACACAAAAGGACATCAATGTTAAAAAATTGCACATGATTGGTGGGGGCCCTTTTGTAGACTTTTAATTGGGGCACAAGTGCTTTACAGGGAACCTGTCAAAGGTTTTATGCTCCTTTGAGCGAGAGAAGGATGTGAGGGAGAAAAATTGAGTTCTTTGACTTATAGACTTAGATGATTGGACTCAGAATTTCAGGGAAAAAGCAGAGTAAGTCTGTGAAAGTTAAACTGAGAGTACTGCCTACATACAGTGATTGACAATTTGCTCTGTACAAACTGATACAGGAAAAGCTGTCAATCACTTAGGGAAACATGAATGGGACTGTGCCAGAATTCTGGCCTCCAAAAGCTGTAGTAGACCAGTTCTATAGATGCATGAACAGGCGTACTCCAAACTTTGGCGTGATAAGTGCCTCGGTACCACGCCAAAGACACTTTTTAGTGCGCCAAAGTTTTGGGGCGTTCTGGGGGCAGCGCATCACATTAGTAGACATAGACACATTTATGATTGTTTGACGTCAAAACTTTGGCACAGAACAGTTAGAGCAGCCAGACCAAGGTAAAGGTGGTGCCTGAGCCTGAGCAGTTGTGTTAGCACTAGACTGTATGCATGAACTGCAGAACAACAGGTTCGTACATTCTGGCCTCAGTCTATACTGCCTAAAAGCGATTTAGAACTGGTCTATCAGTGCCGGAATTCATACATGTTATGCGTAATGTAAATAAGAAGGACTTCTACTGTCTCTTAAGGAGTTCATTCAAGATTTACTCTGCTTTTTACACAGAAATATTACTCCAAATCATATAATCCTATATATCACAAATCTCAGCTTGTCTCCTCTATCATATAACCCTGAACATATCACAGAGCTCAGCTCCTCTTCTATCATATAACCCCATATATCACACAGCTCAGCTTCTCTCCCTCCATCATATAACCCTATATATCACAGAGCTCAGCTTCTCTCCTCTATCATATAACCCTATATATCACAGAGCTCAGCTCCTCTCCCTCTATCATATAACCCTATACAGGGGCGTCGCTAGGCTGTTTTATTCGGGGCCCGAGCCCCGATAAAACTCCCTGTGCCCCGAGTCTCCCGGGCTCCAGGCCGCTGCCGTGGGCTTGGAAACACCGACGGGCCTTCAGCTGCTGTGCGTCCGCTGGCGCACATGCAGCTGCGGGCTTCTGCGGAGCAGAGAGCGAGCGCTCCCTGTCCCGCAGACAGTGTCGGACCGGCTCTGGGTCGGGACACTGCGGGGCCGCCGGGTCCTCACAGCGCTGAGGACCCCCCGCGGCCCCGTGCGCCTCAGCTGGCAGCGTCGCGATGATGTCATCGCGACGCCTGCCTCTCCTCGGGCGCACAGCGCGTCATAGGCCGTGTGCCCGAGGAGCTCCGGAGGAGCGCGGGCTGAAAGAGGACCCGGGGCCGCGCTCGCCGGGGGAGTTAAGGTGAGTATGAATGTTGTTATTTTTAAAGCGTTTACCTGCCTCAGTGCCCCTATATACTGCCTGTGCCCTATAATGCCTGCCTGTGGCCCCCATATGCCCGTGGCCCCATATACTGCCTGGGCCCCTATAATGCCTGCCGGTGGCCCCCAGATCCTGCCTGTGCCCCTATAATGCCTGCCTGTGGCCCCCATATTCCTGCCTGTGGCCCCCCATATTACTGCCTGTGGCCCCCATATCCCTGCCTGTGGCCCCTATATGCTGCCTATGGCCCCCATATACTGCCTCAGTGCCCCAATATTCTGCCTCAGTGCCCTATATACTTCTTGTGGCCCCTATAAAACTGCCTCAGTGTCCCATATACTGCCTGTGGCCCCTTTTACTGCCTCAGTGCCCCCATATACTGCCTGTGCCCCCTTTTATACTGCCTGTGGCCCCCATATACCTGCCTGTGGCCCCTATATACCTGCCTGTGGCCCCCATATCCCTGCCTGTGGCCCCATTACTGCTTCAGTGCCCCTATATACCTAATTTAGGGGACTGCTATACCTATAATTAAGGGTTCTGGAAATGTGAGGATTCTAAGATATTTGTGTGTCCAAATCCTCAGGGACGAGTATTTGGCCGGGAAACAATCAGCATGAAGGTGTGAACCGGATGGAGAAGAAAAGGGAAAATGAACGACGCTGATCAAAAGACGTCTCCGGGGGAAGTCACTAAAAAGTAACTGCAGTGTAATCACTTATATGTCTGCAGAGCGTCTACAAAAAAGTAACACCACTATATGGGGCACTAATTGGGATGGTATATGTCTTAGA
>JAODAL010075526.1:0-13961 GCA_025379985.1 Phyllomedusa bahiana
GTTTACTTCTTTGTAAAAAGGGCTCGGGGTTTTTTTTTTTTTTTTTTTTTTTTTTTTTTTTTTTTTTTTTTTTTTTTTTTTTTTTTTTTTTTTTTTTTTTTTTTTTTTTTTTTTTTTTTTTTTTTTTTTTTTTTTTTTTTTTTTTTTTTTTTTTTTTTTTTTTTTTTTTTTTTTTTTTTTTTTTTTTTTTTTTTTTTTTTTTTTTTTTTTTTTTTTTTTTTTTTTTTTTTTTTTTTTTTTTTTTTTTTTTTTTTTTTTTTTTTTTTTTTTTTTTTTTTTTTTTTTTTTTTTTTTTTTTTTTTTTTTTTTTTTTTTTTTTTTTTTTTTTTTTTTTTTTTTTTTTTTTTTTTTTTTTTTTTTTTTTTTTTTTTTTTTTTTTTTTTTTTTTTTTTTTTTTTTTTTTTTTTTTTTTTTTTTTTTTTTTTTTTTTTTTTTTTTTTTTTTTTTTTTTTTTTTTTTTTTTTTTTTTTTTTTTTTTTTTTTTTTTTTTTTTTTTTTTTTTTTTTTTTTTTTTTTTTTTTTTTTTTTTTTTTTTTTTTTTTTTTTTTTTTTTTTTTTTTTTTTTTTTTTTTTTTTTTTTTTTTTTTTTTTTTTTTTTTTTTTTTTTTTTTTTTTTTTTTTTTTTTTTTTTTTTTTTTTTTTTTTTTTTTTTTTTTTTTTTTTTTTTTTTTTTTTTTTTTTTTTTTTTTTTTTTTTTTTTTTTTTTTTTTTTTTTTTTTTTTTTTTTTTTTTTTTTTTTTTTTTTTTTTTTTTTTTTTTTTTTTTTTTTTTTTTTTTTTTTTTTTTTTTTTTTTTTTTTTTTTTTTTGTTACATTGCTTCTGTAGATACAAGGACTCGGTGGTTACATTGCTTCTGTAGATACAAGGACTCGGTGGTTACATTGCTTCTGTAGATACAAGGACTCGGTGGTTACACTGCTTCTGTAGATACAAGGACTCGGTGGTTACATTGCTTCTGTAGATACAAGGACTCGGTGGTTACACTGCTTCTGTAGATACAAGGACTCGGTGGTTACACTGCTTCTGTAGATACAAGGGACTCGGGTGGTTTACATTGCTTCTGTAGATACAAGGATCGGTGGTTACATTGCTTCGTAGATAAAGGACTCGGTGGTTACATTGCTTCTGAAATACAAGGACTCGTGTTTCATTGCTTCGTAATACAAGGGCTCGGGGTTTTACACTGCTTCTGTAGATAAAGGACTCGGTGGTTACATTGCTTCTGTAAATACAAGGACTCGGTGGTTACATTGCTTCTGTAGATACAAGGACTCGGTGGTTACATTTCTCTGATAGATACAAGGACTCGGTGGTTTTCACTGCTTCTGTAGATACAAGATCGGTGGTTAAAATTTCTTCTGTAGATACAAAGGACTGGTGGTTTCATTGCTTCTGTAGAATTTCAAGGACTCGTGGTTACATTGCTTCTGTAGATACAAGGGCTCGGGGGTTACACTTTTGCTTCTGTAGATACAAGGACTCGTGGTACACTGCTTTCTGTAGATACAAGGACTTCGTGGTTACACTGCTTCTGTAGATACAAGGACTCGGTGGGTTTCACTGCTTCTGTTGATACAAGGGCTCGTGGTTACATGCTTCTGTAGATACAAGGACTCGGTGGTTACATTGCTTCTGTAGATAAAAGATCGGGGGTTACATGCTTCTTAGATACAAAGACTCGGTGGTTACATTGCTTCTGTAGAAAACAAGGACTCGGTGGTTACATGCTTCTGTAATACAAGGACTCGGTGGGTTACACTGCTTCTGTAGATACAAGGACTCGGGGGTACATGCTTCTGTAGATAAAGGACTCGGTGGTTACATTTCTTCTGTAGATACAAGGACTCGGTGGTCAAGCTTTCTGTAGTACAAGGACTCGTGGTTTCATTTCTTCTTAGATACAAGGACTCGGTGGTACACTGTTTCTGTAATACAAAGACCGGTGGTTTCATTGCTTTTAGGAAATACAAGGAACTTTTTGGTGGTTACACTGCTTCTGTAGATACAAAGGGCTTCGTGGTTTCACTGCTTCTGTAGATAAGGACTCGGTGGTTAACGCTTCTTTTGATCAAGGATCGGTGGTTACACTGCTTCTGTAGATAAAAGGACTCGGTTGTTACATTGCTTCTGTAGATACAAGGAATCGGTTGTTACACTGCTTCAGTAGATACAAGGACTCGGTGGTTACACTGCTTCTGTAGATACAAGGACTCGGTGGTTACACTGCTTCTGTAGATAAAAGGACTCGGTGGCTACATTGCTTCTGTAGATAAACGGACTCGGTGGTAACATTGCTTCTGTAGATAAAGACTCGTGATTACATTGCTTCTGTAGATACAAGGACTCAGTGGTTACACTGCTTCTGTAATACAAAGACTCGGTGGTTACAATTGCTTCTGTAGATAACAAGGACTCGGTGGTTACACTGCTTCTGTAGATACAAGACTCGGTGGTTACACTACTTCTGTATATACAAGGACTCGGTGGTTACATTGCGTTGTAGATACAAGGACTCGGTGGTTATATTCTTCTGTGATATACAAGGGCTCGGTGTTACATGCTTCTGTAGATACAAGGACTTGGTGGCTATATTACTTCTGTAGATACAAGGACTCGGTGTTACATTGTTCTGTAGATACAAGGACTAGGTGGGTTACATTGCTTCTGTAGATACAAGGACTCGGGTGGTTACTGCTTCTGTAGATACAAGGATCGGTGGTTACACGTCTTCTGTAGATAGAAGGACTGGTGGTTACACTGCTTCTGTAGATACAAGGACTCGGTGGTTACATTGCTTCTGTAGATACAAGGACTCGGTGGTTACACTGCTTCTGTAGATACAAGGACTCGGTGGTTACACTGCTTCTGTAGATACAAGGACTCGGTGGTTACACTGCTTCTGTAGATACAAGGACTCGGTGGTTACATTGCTTCTGTAGATACAAGGACTCGGTGGTTACATTGCTTCTGTAGATACAAGGACTCGGTGGTTACATTGCTTCTGTAGATACAAGGACTCAGTGGTTACATTGCTTATGTAGATATAAGGACTAGGTGGTTACAATGCTACTGTAGATACAAGGACTCGGTGGCTACAATGTTTCTGTAGATACAAGGACTCGGTGGTTACATTGCTTCTGTAGATACAAGGACTCGGTGGTTACATTGCTTCTGTAGATACAAGGACTCGGTGGTTATACTGCTTCAGTAGATACAAGGAATCGGTGGTTACACTGCTTCTTAAAATACCAGGACTCGGTGGATACAGTGAATCTGTAGATACAAAGACTCGGTGGTTACACTGCTTCTGTAGATACAAGGACTCGGTGGTTACATTGCTTCTGTAGATACAAGGACTCGGTGGTTACATTGCTTCTGTAGATACAAGGACTCGGTGGTTACACTGCTTCTGTAGATACAAGGACTCGGTGGTTACATTGCTTCTGTAGATACAAGGACTCGGTGGTTACATTGCTTCTGTAGATACAAGGACTCGGTGGTTACATTGCTTCTGTAGATACAAGGACTCGGTGGTTACATTGCTTCTGTAGATACAAGGACTCGGTGGTTACACTGCTTCTGTAGATACAAGGACTCGGTGGTTACACTGCTTCTGTAGATACAAGGACTCGGTGGTTACATTGCTTCTGTAGATACAAAGACTCGGTGGTTACATTGCTTCTGTAGATACAAGGACTCGGTGGTTAGATTGCTTCTGTAGATACAAGGACTCGGTGGTTACACTTGTTCTGTAGATAGAAGGACTCGGTGCTTACATTGCTTCTGTAGATACAAAGACTCGGTGGTTACATTGCTTCTGTAGATAAAAGGACTCGGTTGTTACATTGCTTCTGTAGATACAAGGACTCTCTGGTAACATTGCTTCTGTAGATACAAGGACTCAGTGGTTACAATGTTTCTGTAGATACAAGGACTCGGTGGTTACATTGCTTCTGTAGATACAAGGACTCGGTGGTTACATTGCTTCTGTAGATACAAGGACTCGGTGGTTACACTGCTTCTGTAGATACAAGGACTCGGTGGTTACATTGCTTCTGTAGATACAAGGACTCGGTGGTTACATTGCTTCTGTAGATACAAGGACTCGGTGGCTACAATGGCTTCTTAGATACAAGACTCGTGGCTTACACTGCTTCTGTAGATACAAAGACTCGGTGTACATTGCATCTGTAATACAAAGACTCGTGGTTAATTAGTTCTTCTGTAGATACAGGACTCGGGGTTACATCTGCTCCTGTAGATACAAGAACTCGGTGGTTTAATTGGCTTGATGTAGATAAACGTGACTCGGTGGTTGACATAAACTGCTTCTGAGATACAAGGGACTCGCGTGGTTAACTTGCTTCTGTAGATACATAGGACTCGGTGGCTACACTGCGTTCTAGTAAGATAAACGGACTCGGTGGCTACATTGCTTCATCCCCTAGATAGAACGGTACTCGGTGGTCTTACATTCGCTTCTGTAGATACAAGGACTCGGTGGTTACATTGCTTCTGAGTTGACAAGGACTCGGTGGATACACTGCTTCTGTAGATACAAGACTCGGTGGTTAACCTGATTCGTAGTCAATGGGCGTTACATGGTAGATACAAGGAACTTCGGTGGTTACACTGCTTCATAGATACAAGGACTCGGTAGGTTAACTGCTTCATAAGATACAAGTGACATCGGTGGTTACACTGCATTTTAGATACAAAGACTCGGGTGGTTACATGCTTCTGTAGATACATAAACACTCTGTTTTTAAGGACTCTTCTATATGCTTTCTGTAGATACCGGACTCGGGGTTACATGCTTCTGTAGATTCAAGGACTCGTGGTGTTCCTGGCTCACTCTGGTGGTACCATGCTTCTGTAGATTATCGGGACTCTGGTGTAACTTGTGTTAAAACCCCGGTGGTCTTCTCTGTAGATACACAGGCTCGGTGGTTACATTGCTTCTGTTGTAACAAGGACTCGGTGGTTACCACTGCCCCTTTTGTAGATACAAGGATCGGTGGTTACCACTGCTTCATTAGATACCCAGGACCCCGGTGGGTTCCCCTTGCTTCGTAGATAAAGGACCGGTGGTTAAAAAAGTTCGTAGATACAAGGGCTGGTTGGGTTTCACTGCTTCTGTAGATAAACCCACATTTTTGGAAAAAAATCGGGGGTTACATTTCTTCTGTAGATACAAAGGACTCGGTGGTTACATTTCTTCGAGGGTACAAGGACTCGGTGGTTACATTGCTTTGTGATACAAGGATCGGTGGTTACACTGCTTCTGTAGATACAAGGACTCGGGTTACATTTTTTCTGTAATACAAGACTCGGTGGTTACACTCTTCTGTATACAAGGAATCGGTGGTTCACTGCTTCTTTAAATACCAGGACTCGGGGTTACATTGCTTCTGTAGATAAAAGGACTCGGGGTTACATTTCTTCTTTGATACAAGGACTCGGTGGTTAATGCTTTTTGTAATACAAGGCCTTTTAGTTTTTTACTTGGTTTTCTTCTGGAACAAGGACTCGTGGTTACACTTTCGTAGATACAAAGGACTCGGTTTGGGTTTCACTCAGTCCCCGGGGAAATTTTTTAAGGATCGGTGGTTTACCGATTGGGCCTTTTTTGTTAGGGTACAAAGGACTCGGTGGTTACATTGTTCTGTAGATAAAGGACTCGGTGGTTACATGCTTCGTAGAACAAGGACTCGGGGGTTTTTGGGCCTGGCTTGCTTCTTGTAAAAATTTTTCAAAAGGGACTCGGTGGGTTTCACTGCTTTGTAGATTTTTTTAAAATTTTTTTTGGACCGGGGGTTACATTTCTTTGTAGATAAAGGACCGGTGGTTACCTGTTCTGTAGATACAAAAATTTTACCTTTTGGTGGTTTACACTGTTCTGAGAACCCAAGGGGCTTTCCGTTTTTTTACAAACTTTTGCTTCTGAGATACAAGACTCGGTGGTTTCATGTTCTGTAGATACAAGGGCTCGGTGGTTTCATGTTCTGTGATACAAGGACTCTTTGGTTTTTCATGCTTCTGTAGTTTCAAGGACTCGGTGGTACATTTCTTCTGTAGATACAAGGACTCGGGGGTTACATTTCTTTGTAGATACAAGGACCGGGGGGTTCACTGCTTCTGTAGAAACAAGGGCTCGGTTTTTTTGGGGTTAAAAAGTGGGCTTTTGTAATACAAAGGGGGAAATTTTTTTCCAAGGGTGTGGGTTTAATGCTTCTGTGATACAAAGGACTCGGTTTTTCACTGCTTCTGAGATATAAGGATTTTACACTGCTTCTGTAGATACAAGGGCCGGGGGGTTACACTGCTTCTGTAGATACAAGGACTCAGTGGTTCACGCTTCTGTGATACAAGGACCGGTGGGTTTCACTGTTCGTAATCAAGGACTCAGTGGTTAACTTTTCTGTAGATACAAGGACTCGGTGGCTACACTGCTTCTGTAGATAAGTGACCCAGCAGTAAATGGGTGCCCCGGGAAACTGTACTGACACAGTCGCTCCCTTACTTTGTCACTACATGAAAGGTTTCTTGCAGAATAATAGACTTTCCTAGGTTTTAGTTCTTTCTTGGTTTGCGCTCAGCAGAGAGGTTAGACATCTGCTCCACCTGCCAGTGACAGCTCAGCAGAGGCGAAGCTCGCTTTTTTGGGCCTTGAGGAATTGTATAACGGTTGCACTCGGCACATGAGCTCAGGACTTGGCAGAGATCATCCTCTCCGCAGCACAGGGCTCTCCGTGTGTGATGGAAGCCGTGGTCACGCTGTGTCTTGGCAGCCACGTGTAGGGAGTACGAGGCCGCCCTGCGTAATGAGTGGAGGTGTCACACACAAACATTGGCACCCGCGGCTCTGACTTCACTGCCCCCGCCAGGCCCCGTCTTTTCCTTGGCACATGGATCCCTTTCAATCTCCACAATGTCATGACTTCAATCCTGATACAATGAGAAGCTTTGTCTTCCATATTTGATGTGTGGAATATGTCAGGAAGAAAAAATGACCATGAATATAGAAGTCCGGTCGCTGATGAGCCGATGAGTTGTGAGGTCTGGAGCGATTATACATGGAGGAAAAATAGAAAACATTATAAAATGGAAAATGTCATAAAAATAATAATAATAATAAATGAATAATAAAAATAACAATGATACAATTCCAAATTTGCTGTACATTCAGCAAATGTAATCAGTGTCATGAAGACGTCGACGGTCCCTCATCAGCTGGGCCTTCTCTCCTAAGTCCACATCATTAATTCTACCCTATTGGTTCTTCTCCATTGTATCTCCTTCTATATGTCTCTTCTGTGGTCTCTCCTTGATGATGTTTCCTCTATGGTGTCTCCTCTGTGGTGTCACCTCTGTGATGTCTCCTCTGTGGTGTCTCCTTTGTGATGTCTCCTCTGTGGTGTCTCCTCTATGGTGTCTCCTCTGTGGTGTCTCCTCTGTGGTGTCACCTCTGTGGTGTCTCCTCTGTGGTGTCACCTCCATGATGTCTACTATATGATGTCTCCTCTCGGAGGTCACCTATCTGGTGTCTCCTCTATGATGTCTCCTCTGTGGTGTTTCCTTTGTGATGTCTCATCCATGATGTCTCCTCTGTGGTGTCTCCGCTATGATGTCTCTTCTGTGGTGTTTCCTCTTTGGTGTATCCTCTGTGGTCTCTCCTTGATGATGTCTCTTCTGTGGTGTCTCTGTGATGTCCCTCTGTGGTATCTCCTCTGTGGGCTCTCCTTGATAATGTCTCGTCGGTGGTGTCTCCTTGATGATGTCTCCACTGTGGTCTCTACTTGATGATGTCTCCTCTGTGGTCTCTCCTTGATGATGTCTTCTCTGTGATGTCCCTCTGTGGTGTCTCCTCTGTGGTCTCTACTTGATGATGTCTCCTCTGTGGTCTCTCCTTGATGATGTCTCCACTGTGGTCTCTACTTGATGATGTCTCCTCTGTGGTCTCTCCTTGATGATGTCTCTTCTGTGGTGTCTCCTCTGTGGTCTTTTCTTGATGATGTCTCCACTGTGATCTCTACTTGATGTCTCCTCTGTGGTGTCTCCTCTCTGATCTCTTCTTGATGATGTCTCTTTTGTAGTGTCTTGTCTGTGATGTCCCCTTGTGGTGTTTCCTTTGTGGTGTCTCCTCTGTGGTCTCTCCTTGATGATATCTCCACTGTGGTCTCTACTTGATGATGTCTCCTCTGTGGTCTCTCCTTGATGATGTCTCTTCTGTGGTGTCTCCTCTGTGGTCTCTCCTTGATGATGTCTCCTCTGTGGTGTCTCCTCTGTGGTGTCTCCTCTCTGGTCTCTTCTTGATGATGTCTCCTCTGTGGTCTCTCCTTGATGATGTCTCTTCTGTGGTGTCTCCTCTGTGGTCTCTTCTTGATAATGTCTCTTCTGTGGTGTCTCCTCTGTGGTGTCTCCTCTATGGTGTCTAATTGATGATGTCTCCTCTGTGGTCTCTCCTTGATGATGTCTCTTATGTGGTGTCTCCTCGGTGGTCTCTCCTTGATGATGTTTCTTCTGTGGTGTCTCCTCTGTGGTCTCTTCTTGATAATGTCTCCTCTGTGGTGTCTCCTCTCTGGTCTCTTCTTGATGAAGTCTCCTCTGTGGTGTTTCCTTTGTGATGTCTCATCCATGATGTCTCCTCTGTGTGTGATCTCCGCTTTATGTCCACTTCGTTGTGGTGTTTCCTCTTTGGTGTATCCTCTGTGGTCTCACCTTGATGATGTCTCCACTGTGGTCTCTACTTGATGATGTCTCCACTGTGGTCTCTACTTGATGATGTCTCCTCTGTGGTCTCTCCTTGATGATGTCTCTTCTGTGGTGTCTCCTCTGTGGTCTCTGCTTGATGATGTCTCCACTGTGGTCTCTCCTTGATGATGTCTCCACTGTGGTCTCTACTTGATGATGTCTCCTCTGTGGTCTCTCCTTGATGATGTCTCTTCTGTGGTGTCTCCTCTGTGGTCTCTTCTTGATGATGTCTCCACTGTGGTCTCTACTTGATGATGTCTCCTATGTGGTGTATCTTCTGTGGTGTCTCCTCTGCGGTCTCTTCTTGATGATGTCTCTTTTGTAGTGTCTTGTCTGTGATGTCCCCCTGTGGTGTTTCCTTTGTGGTATCTCCTCTGTGGTCTCTCCTTGATGATGTCTCCACTGTGGTCTCTACTTGATGATGTCTCCTCTGTAGTCTCTTCTTGATAATGTCTCCTCTGTGGCGTCTCCTCTGTGGTGTCTCCTCTCTGGTCTCTTCTTGATGATGTCTCCTCTGTGGTTTTTCCTCTCTGATCTCTTCTTGATGATGTCTCCTATGTGGTCTCCTGATGATTTCCTCCTCGTGGTGTCCTCAACTCTGGTCGCTTCTTGATGTTGTTTCTCTGTGTGATTTCCTTTGTGGTGTCTCCTCTCTGGTCTCTTCTTGATGATGTCTCCTCTGTGGTGTCTCCTCTCTGGTCTCTTCTTGATGATGTCTCCTCTGTGGTCTCTCCTTGATGATGTCTCTTCTGTGGTGTCTCCTCTGTGGTCTCTTCTTGATAATGTCTCCTCTGTGGTGTCTCCTCTGTGGTGTCTCCTCTCTGGTCTCTTCTTGATGATGTCTCCTCTGTGGTGTTTCCTTTGTGGTGTCTCCTATCTGGTCTCTTCTTGATGATGTCTCCTCTGTGGTGTCTCCTATGTGGTGTCTCCTCTCTGGTCTCTTCTTGATGATGTCTCTTCTGTAGTGTCTTTTCAGTGATGTCTCTAAGTGGTGTCTTCTCTGTGGTCTCTCCTTGATGATGTATCCTCTGTGGTGTCTACTCTGTGGTCTCTCCTTGATGATGTCTCCTCTGTGGTCTCTCCTTGATGATGTCTCTTCTGTGGTGTCTCCTCTCTGGTCTTTTCTTGATGATGTCTCCTCTGTGGTGTTTCCTTTCTGGTGTCTGATATCTGGTCTCTTCTTGATGATGTCTCCTCTGTGGTCTCTTCTTGATGATGTCTCCTCTGTGGTGTTTCCTTTGTGGTGTCTCCTATCTGGTCTCTTCTTGATGATGTCTCCTCTTTGGTGTCTCCTCTCTGGTCGCTTCTTGATGATGTCTCCTCTGTGGTGTCACCTCTCTGGTCTCTACTTGATAATGTCTCTTATGTGGTGTCTCCTCTGTGGTCTCTCCTTGATGATGCCTCTTCTGTGGTGTCTCCTCTGTGGTCTCTTCTTGATAATGTCTCCTCTGTGGTGTCTCCTCTCTGGTCTCTTCTTGATGATGTCTCCTCTGTGGTGTTTCCCTTGTGATGTCTCCTATCTGGTCTCTCCTTGATGATGGCTCCTCTGTGGTGTTTCCTCTGTGGTGTCTCCTCTCTGGTCTCTTCTTGATGATGTCTCCTCTGTGGTGTCTCCTCTCTGGTCTCTTCTTGATGATGTCTCTTCTGTGGTGTCTCCTCTCTGGTCTCTTCTTGATGATGTCTCCTCTGTGGTGTTTCCTTTGTGGTGTCTCCTCTCTGGTCTCTTCTTGATGATGTCACCTCTGTGGTGTGTCCTCTGTGGTGTCTCCACTCTGGTCTCTACTTGATGATGTCACCTCTGTGGTGTCTCCTCTCTGGTCTCTTCTTGATGATGTCACCTCTGTGGTGTCTCTTCTCTGGTCTCTTCTTGATGATGTCTCCTCTGTGGTGTCTCCTCTCTGGTCTCTCTTGATGATGTCTCTTCTGTGTTGTCTCCACTCTGGTCTCTTCTTGATGATGTCTCTTCTGTGGTGTCTCCTTGATGATGTCTCTTCTGTGGGTCTCCTGTGTGTCTCCTCTCTGGTCTCTTCTTGATGATGTCTCCTCTGTGGTGTTTCCTCTGTGGTGTCTCCTCTGTGGTCTCTCCTTGATGATGTCTCTTCTGTGGTGTCTCCTTGATGATGTCTCTTCTGTGGTGTCTCCTTGATGATGTCTCTTCTGTGGTGTCTCCTCTCTGGTCTCTTCTTGATGATGTCTCCTCTGTGGTGTCTCCTCTCTGGTCTCTTCTTGATGATGTCTCCTCTGTGGTCTCTTCTTGATGATGTCTCCTCTGTGGTGTCTCCTCTCTGGTCTCTTCTTGATAATGTCTCCTCTGTGGTGTCTCCTCGGTGGTGTCTCCTATCTGGTCTCTTCTTGATGATGTCTCCTCTGTGGTGTCTCCTCTCTAGTCTCTACTTGATGATGTCTCCTCTATGGTCTTTCCTTGCTGATGTCTATTCTGTGGTGTCTCCTTTCTGGTCTCTTCTTGATGATGTCTCCACTCTCCACTCCATTTGATGGTGTCTCCACTCTAGTCTTTTCTTGATAATGTCTCCTCTGTGATGTCTCCTCCGTGGAGTCTCCTCTCTGGTCTCTTCTTGATGATGTCTCCTCTGTGGTGTCTCCTCCGTGGTGTCTCCTCTCTGGTCTCTTCTTGATGATGTCTCCTCTGTGGTGTCTCCTCCGTGGTGTCTCCTCTCTGGTCTCTTCTTGATGATGTCTCCTCTGTGGTGTCTCCTATCTGGTCTCTTCTTGATAATGTCTCCTCTGTGGTGTCTCCACTCTGGTCTGTTCTTGATTATTTCTCCTATGTGGTGCCTCTTCTGTGGTGTCTCCTCTCTGGTCTCTTCTTGATGATGTCTCTTTTGTAGTGTCTTCTCTGTGATGTCCCTCTGTGGTGTCTCATCTGTGGTGTCTCCTCTGTGGTCTCTCCTTGATGATGTCTCCTCTGTGGTCTCTCCTTGATGATTTCTCATGTCGTGGTTTCTCCACGTCTTGGTCATATCTATATCTCATTCTTCCTTGATGATGTATCTTCCTGTGGTGTCTCCACTCTTAATCCTCTTTTTGATGAATGTCCTCCCTTTGGTCTCTCCTTGATGATGTCTCTTCTGTGGTGTCTCCTCTGTGGTGTCTCCTATCTGGTCTCTTCTTGATGATGTCTCCTCTGTGGTGTTTCCTCTGTGGTGTCTCCTCTGTGGTCTCTCCTTGATGATGTTTCTTCTGTGGTGTATCCTTTGTGGTCTCTTCTTGATAATGTCTCCTCTGTGGTGTCTCCTCTCTGGTCTCTTCTTGATGATGTCTCCTCTGTGGTGTTTCCTTTGTGATGTCTCCTATATGGTCTCTTCTTGATGAGGGCTCCTCTGTGGTGTTCCCTCTGTGGTGTCTCCTCTCTGGTCTCTTCTTGATGATGTCACCTCTGTGGTGTCTCCTCTCTGGTCTCTTCTTGATGATGTCTCTTCTGTGGTGTCTCCACTCTGATCTCTTTTTGATGATGTCTCCTCTGTGGTCTCTCCTTGATGATGTCTCTTCTGTGGTGTCTCCTCTGTGGTGTCTCCTCTCTGGTCTCTTCTTGATGATGTCTCCTCTGTGGTGTTTCCTCTGTGGTGTCTCCTCTGTGGTCTCTCCTTGATGATGTCTCTTCTGTGGTGTCTCCTTGATGATGTCTCTTCTCTGGTGTCTTCTCTCTGGTCTCTCCTTGATGATGTCTCCTCTGTGGTGTCTCCTCTCTGGTCTCTTCTTGATGATGTCTCCTCTGTGGTCTCTTCTTGAAAATGTCTCCTCTGTGGTGTCTCCTCTCTGGTCTCTTCTTGATGATGTCTCTTCTGTGGTGTCTCCACTCTAATCTCTTTTTGATGATGTCTCCTCTTTGGTCTCTCCTTGATGATGTCTCTTCTGTGGTGTCTCCTCTGTGGTGTCTCCTATCTGGTCTCTTCTTGATGATGTACTCCTCGTGGGTGTTTTCCTCTTGGTTGTCCTCCTCTGTGGTCCTCCCACCTTGATGATGTTTCTTCTGTGGTGTATCCTTTGTGGTCTCTTCTTGATAATGTCTCCTCTGTGGTGTCTCCTCTCTGGTCTCTTCTTGATGATGTCTCCTCTGTGGTGTTTCCTTTGTGGTGTCTCCTATCTGGTCTCTTCTTGATGATGTCTCCTCTGTGGTGTTCCCTCTGTGGTGTCTCCTCTCTGGTCTCTTCTTGATGATGTCACCTCTGTGGTGTCTCCTCTCTGGTCTCGTCTGTGGTGTCTCCTCTGTGGTGTCTCCTCTCTGATCTCTTCTTGATGATGTCTCATTTGTGGTGTTTCCTTTGTGGTGTCTCCTCTGTGGTTCTCGTCCTTGATGAATGTCTCTTCGTGGTGTCTCCCTTGATATGTCTCTTCTGTGGTGTCCTCCATCTCTGGTCTCGTTTCTGAGATGTCTCCTCTGTGGTGTCTCCTCTCTGGTCTCTTCTTGATGATGTCTCCTCTGTGGTCTCTCCTTGATGATGTCTCTTCTGTGGTGCCTCCTCTATGGTCTTTCCTTGCTGAGGTCTATTCTGTGGTGTCTCCTCTCTGGTCTCTTCTTGATGTTGTCTCCTCTGTGGTGTCTCCTCCGTGGTGTCTCCTCTCTGGTCTCTTCTTGATGATGTCTCCTCTCTCCCGGGTGTGGGGTCTCTCTCTCTCTCTGGGTGTGGGGGGCTCTCTCTTCTCTGGGTTTGGGTGGTCTCCTCTATCTCTCGGGTGTGGGGGTTTTCTCTATTCTCTCTCCTGGGTTGGGTTCTCTCTCCTGGGTGTGGGGGTCTCTCTTCTCTTTGTGGGTTGTGGGTTCTTCTCTTCCTTCTGGTTGTTGTGGGGTCTCTCTCTCTCCTGGGTGTGGGGGTCTCTCTCTCTCCTGGGTGTGGGGGTCTCTCTCTCCCGGGTGTGGGGGTCTCTCTCTCTCCCGGGTGTGGGGGTCTCTCTCTCCCGGGTGTGGGGGTCTCTCCCGGGTGTGGGGGTCTCTCTCTCCCGGGTGTGGGGGTCTCTCTCTCTCCCGGGTGTGGGGGTCTCTCTCTCCCGGGTGTGGGGGGGTCTCCCTTTGGGCTCTCCCCTGGTGTGGGGGTCTCTGTCTCTCCCTGGGTGTGGGGGGCTCTCCCGGGTGTTGGGGGTCTCTGTCTCCGGGTGTTGGGGGTCCCTCTCTCTCTGTGATGGTGTGGGTCTCTCTCTTCTGGTGTGGGGTCTCCCCTTTTCCCCTTTTGTGGGGGGCCTTCCCTTTT
>JAODAL010075527.1:0-13961 GCA_025379985.1 Phyllomedusa bahiana
ACCGAAGTTTCCTAAAATTCAAACAATTTTCCACTTCTTAAAATCAATTTCGCCCATCTCTAATTATAATGTTTCTTCTCTTTGTGAATAAAATTATGACCCATAAAAATATCTAAAAACAGAAGAATGAGCAGGAAATATTGAAAAATATAGGCACTGTGGCAAAATTTGGGGGCAAACACAGCAAGGCACAGGGGCATAGGTTAAAGTTTGTAGTGCACCTTTTGATCAAATTGTATGTGCCTATTTACTACTTTAAGGTAACCTCATAGGATGAGACCTAGCTAAAATTCAGCTCTCCATCGGTGTATTCTGGGTAACAGGAGTCAGATATACTGATTAAAATCACCTAAGGCAAAAGTCTATTGATTTTCCTGGGACATTTGCAGTGACATTAAATTGGGCATGCAGGTTGAAAAGACTTCTCAGAAAAATAGGTAACTTTGCACAAATAAAATTGAAATACAGGTTTCTTTTTTAAGCAGGGGAAATCATGAGAAAGGTGTTATTTATATTTTATGTGCATTTCCTTACTTGTCAATAGGAAAAAGGAAATCTTGGTTATGTTCATCTGTGCTGGGAATTATAATATAGGTCTTGATTTTTGCCCGGGGCATGAAGACTGCATGAGTGCCAAAATGCTGCCTTTTTATTACCTATTATATTTCATGTATTTTTTTAAATTTCAGGAACTTAGGAATGATTTTTTAAATATTCGTACAAAAATCCATTTTCATTTTAATTAATGGAATAAAATCACAATGAAATGATTTTTTTCATCTGTATTGTGATATATTTATAAAATCTTTATTTGTGTTATGTTTGAACCAGTAAGTTCTGTGTGCCATTAATGGCTAATAGCCTAAAGTGTCAAGGGGCTGTTATAAACTCTTAAATATTCCCATTGCACAGAATTTTTGACAGTGCTATTATTTACAATTTATAATGATGCATTAAAATGTGGGTTCACCTGTGGGCGAAAAGTTTCGAGTTAAGGAATTGTATATACTGCAGGAGTGATCCAATTGTAAAAAAGAGAAGCCAAAAAAAGTTCAACTTTTTCTTGGTTTATCTGCAGTCTGTTCACAATAATGAACATTTTTAACAATCTGTACCTCTCACAATTGAGGTAGACAAAAGTGAAATAGTAATAACAAATGCACATTATAGATTTGATGTTCTAGCATACATTTACTTTTGGTTAACTAATGGATAACTTGCCTTAAATAAATATAGGAATTGTATACATGAAGATCTGGATATGTAGCCTCATACAGTGGTGGCCAAAAGTATTGGCACCCCTGCAATTCTGACAGATAATACTCAGTTTCTTCCTGAAAATGATTGCAATCACAAATTCTTTGGTATTAATATATTTATTTATTTTGCTTGCAATTAAAAAAAAAAAAAAAAACAGAATGAGACAAAAATCAAATCATTGATCATTTCAACCAAAACTTCAAAAATGGGCTGGACAAAAGTATTGGCACCTTCAGCCTAATACTTGGTAGCACAACCTTTAGCCAAAATAACTGTGAACAACCGCTTCCGGTAACCATCAATGAGTTTCTTACAATGCTCTGCTGGAATTTTAGACCATTCTTCTTTGGCAACTGCTCCAGATCCCTGAGATTTGAAGGGTGCCTTCTCCAAACTGCCATTTTGAGATCTCTCCACAGGTGTTCTATGGGATTCAGGGTCTGGACTCATTGCTGGCCACTTTAGAAGTCTCCAGTGCTTTCTCTCAAACCATTTTCTAGTGCTTTTTGAAGTGTGTTTTGGGTCATTGTCCTGCTGGAAGACCCATGACCTCTGAGAGAGGCCCAGCTTTCTCACTCTGGGCCCTACATTATGCTGCAAAATGTGTTGGTAGTCTTCAGACTTCATAATGCCATGCACATGGTCAAGCAGTCCAGTGCCAGAGGCAGCAAAGCAACCCCAAAACATCAGTTAACCTCCGCCATGTTTGACTGTAGGAACCGTGTTCTTGTCTTTGAATGCCGCTTTTTTTTTCCTGTAAACTCTATGTTGATGCCTTTTCCCAAAAAGCTCTACTTTTGTCTCATCTGACCAGAGAACATTCTTCCAAAACGTTTTAGGCTTTTCTCAGGTAAGTTTGGGCAAACTCCAGCCTGGCTTTTTTATGTCTCGGGGTAAGAAGTGGGGTCTTCCTGGGTATCCTACCATACAGTCCCTTTTCATTCAGACGGCGACGGATAGTATAGGTTGACACTGTTGTACCATCGGACTGCAGGGAAGCTTGAACTTGTTTGGATGTTAGTCAAGGTTCTTTATCCACCATCTGCACAATCTTGCGTTGAAATCTCTCGTCAATTTTTCTTTTCCGTCCACATCTAGGGAAGTTAGCCACAGTGCCATGGGCTTTACACTTCTTAATGACTCTGCGCACGGTAGACACAGGAACATTCAGGTCTTTGGAGATGGATTTGTAGCCTTGAGATTGCTCATGCTTCCTCACAATTTGGATTCTCAAATCCTCAGACAGTTCTTAGGTCTTCTTTCTTTTCTCATCCCTCAATGTGGTACACACAAGGACACAGGACAGAGGTTGAGTCAAGGTTAATCCATGTCAACTGGCTGCAAGTGTGATTTAGTTATTGCCAACACCTGTTAGGTGCCACAGGTAAGTTACAGGTGCTGTTATTTACACAAATTAGAGAAGCATCACATGATTTTTCAAACAGTGCCAATACTTTTGTCCACCCCCTTTTTTATGTTTGGTGTGCAATTATATCCAATTTGGCTTATTGACAATTCTTTTTGTGGTTTTCCATTGAAGACAAATTAAATGAAGATAATAAAACCAAAGAATTTGTGATTGCAATCATTTTCAAGAAGAAACTGAGTATTATCTGACAGAATTGCAGGGGTGCCAATACTTTTGGCCACCACTGTATCACAGTAAAACTTCTCAAACATATTTCTTTCCAATCAAAATGATGCTAACCTCTATCTAAATGTGATGCCAGTAAAAGAGTGAATTTAACAGCAGTCAATGCTCGTTGCTTCGTTATGCACCATTTTAGTGGGCTTGTCGCACCTGGTCTGTCTCAAACCCCTCAAGTCTTCAGCTCAAGGCAAAATCTCTACTAAACCAAGAACAAACAGACTCGACAGAAATGTACATAAACAAAACTTGCAGGTCCCAGGCCTCAAGAAATATAAAAAAGTCATACCACCTTTCCCCGCTTCCGAATGAGGACATCACCACTGCTGAGTGGCTGCAGGGATAATGTATCCCTAGCTTATTATTATAATTATTTATTTTAAAGCGCCATTGATTCCAGGACGCTGTACATTCGAGGGGGTTACATACATAACATAAGTCAAACGATTTACAATGATAAGTGATGAATGAAATTGGCACGACAGAGGGCAGAGGGACCCTACTCGCGGGGGCCCTTACAATTACAAGGAGGGGGAGGAAGAGACAGGAGGTGAGGGGCAGACATGTTTGTGGAGGAAGTAGTGACAGCAAGGTTAGTGTAGGTTATAGGCAAGCCTGAAGAAAGGGGTTTTTTCAGGTTGCTTTTGAAGGTGGTGAAAGTGGAGGAGAGTCTGATGTGTGGGGGAAGTGAGTTCCAGAGTGTGGGTGAAGCACGGGAGAAGTCTTGGAGACGGTTGTGTGAGTAGCTGATAAGGGGAGAGCAGAGAAGAAGGTCCTGTGAGGAGCAGAGATTGCGTGAGGTGAGATATTTGGAAATTAGGGCAGAGATGTAGGGAGGGGAGAGGTCATAGAGAGACTTGTAGGTCATGGTTAGTAGCTTAAAATGGAATTCGCTGGGCAATGGGAAGCCAGTGAAGGGATTGGCAGAGGGGAGAGGCAGAGGATAGCGTGGGTGAGAGGTGGATAAGACGGGCAGCAGAGTTAAGGATGGATTGGAGGGGGGGGAGAGTGCTTAGCTGGGAGGCCACAGAGAAGATGTTGCAGTAGTCTATGCGGGAGTTTGAAAAGGGGCATGGACCAGCATAGTTGAGGAATGAGCGGATGCGAGAGATTTTTTTTCAGGTGGAGGCGGCAGGCAGAGGTAGGGTTTGGATGTGTGGTTTGAAAGATAGAGCGGAGTCTAGGATTACCCCAAGGCAGCGGACTTGCGGAACAGGTGAGAGTGTAGAGCCCTTGACTGAGATAGATCAGGGGCAGAGGTAGAGTTGGACGGAGGAAAGATGATGAGTTCTGTTTTCTCCACATTTAGTTTTAGGAGACGTGATGAGAAGAAGTAAGAAATGGAGGATAGACAGTCAGGATCCGGGAGAGTAGAGAAGTGCCCATCTGGGCCGGAGATGTAGAGTTGGGTATCGTAGCATACAAGTGGTAATGAAAGCCGTGTGATGTCTATGAGCTGACCGAGGTCCAAGAGTGTAAAGAGAGAAAGAGTAAAGGCCCCAAAGGACTGACCCCTGAGGGATACCAACAAGCCGGGGGGGAGGAGGTTGGAGCGAGAATGAGAGACGCTGAAAGTCCCGATCAGTTGAGGTACGAGGAGATCCAGGAAAGACCCAAAAGTCCGTGATGCCGAGGGAGGAGAGGTTTTTGTAGCAGGGGGGAAATATTCGACAGTGTCAAAGGCAGAGGACAGGTCTAAGAGGAGGAGCACAGAGTAGTGGCATGAGGCTTTAGCAGTTACTGGGTCATTAGTGACTTTGGTTAGATTGTAGTGGGTCAAGAAGAGAGTTGGAGGAGAGGTGGGAGGACAGCTGAAGATAAACGTTCTGCTCGAGGAGTTTGGAAGCAAAAGGGAGCAGTGAGATGGGGCGATAGTTGGACAGAGAGGAGGGGTCAAGGGTTGTTTTTTTAAGGATTGGAGTGTAGTAGCATGTTTAAAGGCGGAAGGGAAGATGCCAGAGGTTAGTGATAGGTGAAGAGATGGGTGTGGGCTGGGATGATAAAAAGCACTGAGATCTGGGGATGAGGTTGGATGGCGTGGATAAAGGACTACGGGTATGAGGTTGGATTTGGACAGTAACGAGGAGAGCTTGTCATGAGTGACCGTGGAGAAGCAATTTAAGGGGGAAAGAGAGTTTGCAAGGGTAAAAGGAGGGTGGGGGGACTGCGGGCTGAAGCTTTCTCTGATGTGGTTGATCTTCTGAAGGAAGTGATGGCAAAGTTGTCTGCTGAAAGGAGGGATTGGGGGGAGGAGGTGCTGGTGGACGGAGAAGAGAGTTTTAAGGTTTTGAATTTAAATTTACTGGGGTTTTTGGGACAGGGAGGATATAGAGTGGAATGAAATATAGTCCTGTTTGGCTGAGGGGGAGTGCAGATTTAAATGTTGCAGTGATTGTTTGTATGAGGCAACGTCATCAGTGGAGTGAGTTTTCTTCCAGTGGCGTTCGGCAGCTCTGGAAGCACGCCTCAGTTATTTAGTGGAGTCTGTGTGCCAGGGTTGTCTGTTGATTTTTGCGGGTTCTGCTTGTGTGTGAGAGGAGCGACTGAGTTTAAGGGTGTTGATGATTGTGTGGTTTTAGAAAGTGGTGGCTGTGTCTGGGTCATTAATTGAGGAGATGGTGGAAAGAGGTGCAAGGGAGTCAGAGAGAGTGAGATGGTTGAGGCTTTGTAGGTTCCTGTGGGGTCGTACTGGATATGAGACAGGAGGAGCAAGGGGGGGGGGGTGGAGATGGTGGAGAAGGGTAAGAAGGTTGTGGTCAGATATGGGGTGGGGGGAGTTTGAGAAGTCAGATAGGGGGCAGAGGCAGGGTGGGAAGATGAGGTCCAGTGTGTGTCCATCTTTGTGAGTGGCTCCTGAGATCCACTGGGAGAGGTCAAAGGAGGAGCAGAGTGAAAGGAGTTTGTTGGAAGCAGAGGGGGGGGGGTGTTGATGATGGTCTCCGATGATGATAGTGGGGATGTCGGTGGAAAGAATGTGGAGAAGCCAGGAAAACAAAGTGGTCAAGGAAAGACAGTGGCAGGGCCTGGCGGTCGGTAGACAACAGCCCCTTGGAGGTTGGAGGAGGCGTAGATGCGGACAAGGTGTGCACCCCAAAGGAGGAGAGTGTGAGGGAAGGCAGAGGTGGGGGCGGGGACAAAAGGAGCAGGTGTCAGACAGGAGGAGGCCGACACCTCCACCATGCTTGTTACCAGGGCGAGGAGTGTGGGTAAGTTGGAGGCCACTAAAAGAGCGTGCGGCAGGGGGAGACAGTGTCAGATGGGGTCAGCCAGGTTTCAGTCAGACCATGGAAGACTAAGTTGCGTGAGATGAACAAGTCATGTATGTGAGAGTTTATTACATACAGACCGTGCATTCCAGAGAGCTCCAAGGAGAGGGATAGGGGGAGCAGGGTTCAGAGGGATGTGTATCAGGTTGAAGGGATTATCGGAATTTGTAGTGGTGAATCTGTTTGAGGAGGCAGAGACTATGGGCGGGGAAATGTTTCTGGGGGGCCCTTGGTTGGGGGATATGTCCCCAGAAGCCAGAAAAGGAGCAGTGAGAGGGATGAGCAGGTGGGAGTAGGTAGACTGTAGTTTGGAGGGTTTGTTTGGTACGGAGGGGGATTAACAGTGGGGAAGAGGTGGTGGCAGCAGACAGGGTGAGGGTAGAATGCAGGGGGATGTAGAGTTTATTGGGCCATCGAGGGAGTTTGGGGATAAGCAATAAGTGTGAGGAGAGTGGAGATTGCGATAATGAGGGAAAAGAAAAGCATAATGTTAGATCACAGCTGATCCCTGTGGGCGGTTTGTCCCCATAAATCACAGCTGATCCCTGTGGGTAGTGTGTATGCGTAGATCACAGCTGATCCCTGTGGGCAGAGTGTCGCCGTAGATCACAGCTGAACTCTGTGGTCAGTTTGTCTCTGTAGATCACAGTTTGTCCCTATAGATAACAGCTAATCCCTGTGGTTGGTTTGTTCCTGTAAATCACAGCTGATCTCTGTGATCGATTTGTCCCTATAGATCACAGCTGATCCCTGTGAGTGGTTGGTCCCTGTAGATCAGCTGAGGGCAGTTGGTCCCTATAGATCACAGTTGGTCCCTTTAGATCACAGCTGATCCCTGTGGGCAGTTTGTCCATGTAGATCACAGTTGGTGCCTGTAGATCACAGCTGATCCTTGTGGGTGGTTTGTCCCTGTAGATCACAGCTGATCCCTGTGGGTGGTTTGTGCCTGTAGATCACAGCTGATCCCTGTGGGTGGTTTGTCCCTGTATATGGAGGCACTCTCTAGCTGGGAAAGTTGATGGAGGCACTCTCTGGGTGGGACAGTTAATGGAGGCACTCTCTGGCTGGTACTGTATATGGAGGCACTCTCTGGCTGGTACTGTATATGGAGGCGCTCTCTGGCTGGGACAGTTGATGGAGGCACTCTCTGGCTTACATTACCTTTCAAAGCTTTTCACTTCTGAATGGTGATGTATATTAGGACAACATGATCACTGCAACCAATAAGTGACTGCATTGGTGACAACCCTGTTTGGAAGTGACACCTTGTCAACAAAAGACCAGATAGATGCACCTCTAGAACCGGGTATCAAGGGAAAGTAAAATGACTGTTATTTTATTTGAGACCCAGGACCCTTTTAAATAACTTTACTGAGGTGGACAACCCCTTTTAAACAAGGATATTGTTTTCTAAAGAAATTAAATCCAATGGATACTTGGAGATTTCAGTACACAGAATCAGAAGGACTGTACACTGTACCTTGCACCCTGCTAGAAAGGACTACTAGAAGTCAACTGCTTTAAGCCAGCATCATGACAGGTGCTTTGTCCTCACAATTCCTCTGTGAAAAGCTTGGCACCAGGCCTATCAATCTCCTGCTCTAAGAGAGTTCTTTATGCCAACTATTTTAACTCTTTAGCTAGATAGTTTCTGTTTTAAATAGGGCCACTTTCACTAAGCACCAGCACTTCAAACTCTATTTTTCATATCACTTCCTGCTCTATTAATCTGATCTATAATATCGATAGTTTATGTAAAGGGGGTCTTTATTTTGTACAACCCTACTGCTGAGACCCCCAGCTTTAATTTGCAGGAAAACCTGGCAGTTACTGTTCAAATTTTCTGCAACATCGTGACAGGAGAGATTAAAAGGGTTTTCTAGGACTATCTTTTTATTTGTTATAGAGCTCACCACTTAAGTATATTGAACTTTGTAATTGATACTCATTAAATTATTTACCTGTTCTGCTTTTCAGAATCAAAGAGCCCTGTACTCCTGTTTTTACGACTTCCTGCATACCATGTCAGGTCCATTGATCACATGGATGTTTTGTTATTACTCAGTGGGTGTACAGAAAAATTATTTCGTAGGGTGACTAAAAAAAGAAAAAGGGGCGGGGCTGCTTTACACTGACTCATTAGTCACTATGTAAACGGGAGGTGTAAAGGGAAATTTTAAAATCTTTCAGAGCGGGAAAGGGGAGGGTGTTTTTAACACTTTCAGTGAAAACTATGTGTCCATGGGTGACTCACCCATGGTAGAGTATATATGTTTTTTATTTTGTGCCCCTTTTTACCTTTTTCTATAGGAGGAAAAGGGGTCAGAAAATTGCTTTGTTTGATTGGTGAATTTGCATTAGGATCTTGCATTATCCAGCAGCGGGTCAAAAAAAAAAGTCTGCCTTTCCCAACAAAAGGGGTTTCCCAAGGGTAAGCAAAAGAAAAGGCTCCCCTAACATAAACGGGTGTGCAGGAATAAATAAACATATCCCCTACGCGGCACAGAGCTTTTATGATCAAAAACTGTTTTGCTGTGGGGGATGAAAAACTTAACCCACCTTTCTTGGGGGGCTAGTTTGGCACCCAGGTACAGAAAAGGGGGGTGATGCCCCTTTCCCCCCAAAACAATCAGATTAAAAATGATAGGATGGAAAGGTGTACCTGTTGGGGGGTTTATGTACAGCACATCCCATAGAAATATAAAAACCCAAATTATTTTTTGGGTATTTTTTGTATTAAACATATTAGGGGGTTTAAAAGGAAAGAATTCTTTTTACTATTTTTACAAACTGGTCCTTTTACTACACACAGCCTGCTGAAAGGAAACTGGGGAAAGGGTGAACTGGGCAGGGTTCAGGGGAAATTGAGGTGTGCGGGGGCTGACAATTTAATGAACCTTGGTTGGAGGATTAGGGGGGGGGGTGCCAGAAAAAAGTTCTGGGACTGAAAATGAAAAGGTATTCTGGGGTTTGTAGAAAAATTGCTGCAGGTGGAACTCTGACCCTTCCACAATCGGGAAAATTTTTTGCTGATCTTTTTTAAAAGATGAAAAGAGGAAAGGAAAAAAAAGAAGAAAAACACCCTGAAAGGGAGGGGGAATATCTTTACTTTTCAATATAAATGTTGTTTTTTTAGTATTTTTAAAGAAATTATTTTAAAACCCGGATATCCCCTTTAAATGGGTTTTTTTTTACCCAAAAAAAAAGGGGCCTTTAAATTACTGTTTTTTTTCTATGTCATGCGGAAGGTTGGGCCTTTCCCAGTGAGAAATGTTCTTTGTAACCACCCCAAAAAAGGATTTAAATAATTTGGGAACCCCGCCCATTAACTGAGAAAATTGTATTTCTAAAGCGGAGACCCTCTTCAAAAAAACCTCTTAAAAGGGGTTAATTTCCTTAGATCTTTTAGGTTTTTGCTAAAAGAGAATTATCTTTTGGGATTTACATTCTATAACCCCTATCCGGGAAATTTTCTATATAGTTGCCCAAAATCATTTAAAAAGTGGGAGGAAATTTTTACTCAATACTGTATTTTATATATTAAGTGTACTGTAAATTAGACACAACAAGAAGCCTTTAAGGGGGAGCTATATGTTTGGGGCCCTTTTGTAAATGGTGTCATGTCAGAAACACTATGATATGGCATTGCTTATGATTTGTAAGTTTTGCTGTCATCAGTTATGTATTCATTACAAAGCCTAGTGCATTATTAATGATACAATTTGCCCCCACTATAAATTTAAATTTCTGAAAAAAGCGTTTTTTGTTTAAATATTCTGGCCCAAACCTGTATAAAAACCCTTTTAGGGCCCAAATTTCCAAAAAATTTGGGGGAAATAGGAATTATTATTTCATCTTTTTCGCGGTAATTTAAAAAATATTGTTGTTTAAAAAGGAAAAAGGGTTTTTTTTTTGAAAAACATTTTGAGTGATACTATGTAGACTTTTGATCCTGTTATTGAAAATTGCTTTATTTTTTTTCTTTCCTTTGGATAGGCCATGAAATTTTAAATTTGGGAAACTAAAAAAAACTCAGAGGGTTTGGCCCCTAAAATATTAAATTTAAAGGGGTTTCCCTTTTTATTTTTTTTTTTTAAATGGCCAAAAACTTTTTGACAAGCTGTGCCTAAATATATTTTATAATCGATTTAGAACATTTCTAATAACTTATTTGAAAAAAAATCCTCTTTCTCAATTTATTTACTCTTTCTGAATTTATAAGACTCTGTACCTTTTCTCCTTTCCTTCTAAGCATATGATTTACTGTAAAAACTGTTAAAAACATGTTTTGAAACTGTGACCTCATTAAGAGATCAGGCTACATGCTGCCCATATATGTCTATAAAGAGGAGAGAGGAAAGGATCAGTTAGTGAGGCTAAGAAAGACAGAGACACTGCTTAAAGATTTAACCAAGTGCTTTATTTTATACTGTTGTTTTGCCTTCTAAGGGTGTGCTTGTAGATTGGGGGGGGAAGGGATTTCAGTGTACATCATGGCCAAAATTTTTGGGAATGAACAAATTTCTTTTTTTCACATATCGTTGCCCTCTGGTTTTTATGTGGTTTGTCAGATTTTTTTAAAATCACATACAGAAATAAAATTTTAAATCATATTATATTCAAAAGCTTTTATTGCAGTTGAAAAGATTTAAGCGCAAGTCAATATTTGCAGTGTTGCCCCTTCTTCTTCGGACATCTGCAATTCTCCCGGCATGTCTCAATCAACTTCGGGACCAAACCCGCTGATAGCAGCCCATTCTTGCACAATCAATGCTTGCTTTTGTCAAATTTGTTGGTTTTTTTTTTTGTCCACCCGTCTCTTGATGTTGACCACAATTCCAAGGGATTAAGATCTGGGGAGTTTCCAGGCCATGGTCCAAATCTCTTGTTTTGTCCCTGGGAAATTTAGTTATCACATTTTTTTTTATGGCAAGGTGCTCCATCATCTGGAAAAGGGCATTTTGATCACCAAATGCTTTTGGAAGTTGGGAAAATTTGCTATTGGGGGACTTTCTGGTCCATTTTATTCATGGATGTGTTTTTAGGAAAAGACTGTTAAGGACCCCGATTCCCTTGGTGAGAAGAAACCCCCACCATGAATGGTTTCTGGAAAATGCTTTACATTTGGCAGGGAAAAAGAGGGTTTTGGGGTATCGTCACCTTTTTTCTTCCGAAAAGCTTTTTTCCCCAAAACATTCGGAAAGGGGTTTTCCCCAGAGAAATGATTTTAACCCCCGCCCTCAGCAGTCCACCCCCCTGTACCTTTTGGGCGAATTCAGTCTGCCCCTTTTTATGTTTTTTCTGGGAGAAGTGGCTTCTTTCTGCGCTCCTTGAACCGGCCCCTTGCTCCTGAGTCTCCCCTCACGTGCATGCAGATCATCAACCTCCCTGCTCCCCTTTCCCTGAGCAACTTGCACTTTTGGTAGCCGTTTCCCGAAGTGAAACATTTTTAAAAGAGACGGTCCGGGCGCTTGTGGTTTTTTTGGGGCCCCGGGACCCTTTTTTTGGAAAACAAGGGGAACCTCTCTCCTTGAATTCCCTTGATGATGCGATAGATTGTTGATGGGGTGAAATCTTTCGAGCTGCGATATCTTCCCCTTAGGCCTTTTGGGGCAGTGCAATGATGACTGACGGTTTTTTAGAGATAACCCTGGGGGTTTAAAAGAAGAGAAACAAAGATGCCCAAAAACCAAAACCCCCTTTTTTAAATGTCCCAAATTTTCATGATTTGTAAGAAACACACCCTTTAATTCCAGCCCTGTCCTCATCAACACCCCCACCCGGTTTAAAGGAGCAATCATGAAACGATGTTAGCTGGGCCTTTTAAGGGGGCCTGCAATGAAGTTGGAATGTGTTTTGGGGGAAAAGTTCTTTTTAGGGAACTATTGCTTTGCAATTAATTGCTTTAAGTGATCACTCTTTTAACATTCTGGGGTATATGCAAAATTTCCATTTATGAAACCTGTGCATAGGGCTTTGTAAAAAATTAACATTTGTATCATTTCAAAACTTTTGGGCCCTGACTTTTATGTGCAGTGTATGGGGGCATCACAACAGTTAGCTTCCCAAATTTTTTGCTCGGGGCAGTAAAAGTTACTTAATCACCAGAAAGAGTGCTATTCCTTATCTACATATACAACAGCCTGCTCTGAAATATTTGTTAAAAAGTTAGTGACCATTAAAATTACAAATATGTTAAAATTGTTTATGTATATTTTTCAAAATGTTTTTATCTTATGATTTGTGCCATTATCTTTATAAATTTACCAACGCAAAGCAATTAGTATCATTAAACTGCTTTTAGCATTCTTGTCTACTCTTCTGCAAAATTGGGAGTCCGTCTAGACCCACAAGAGAGTTGGCAAGTTTCCCATGCTTTCAATTGCTTACAGTGAAGAAAATAATTATTTGATCCCTTGCTGATTATGTAAGTTTGCCCACTGATGAAGACATGAGCAGTCTATAATTTAAAGGGTAGGTTAATTTTACCATTGAGATAGAATATCCAAAATAAAATCTAGAAAATCACATTATATTAATTATATAAATTTATTTGCATTTTGCAGTGAGAAATAAATATTTGATCCCTCTTTAAACAGATTAATTTACTTGGTGGAAAATTCCTTGTTGGCATGCAACAGCAGTCGAAGTATTTGTTGTCCCCTTTTAGCAGAGAAACACACAAGAACTTAATGTTTCCACCTCCATGCTTGAACGTGGGGATGGAGTTCTTTGGGTCATAGGCAGCATTTCTCTTCCTCCACACACAATGAGTTGAGTTAATGCCAAAGAGCTCAATTTTTGTATCATCTGACAATAACACCTTCTCCAAATCACTCACAGAATCATCCAGGTGTTCATTGGCAAACTTCAGACGGATCTGCACATGTGCCTTCTTGAACAGGGGGACCTTGTGGGCACTGCAGGATTTAAAATCATTACGGAGTAATATTTTACCAATGGTTTTCTTAGTGACTGTGGTCCAACTGCCTTGAGATCATTACAAGTCCCCTGTGTAGTTTTAGGCTGATCTCTCACCTTCCTCATGATCAAGGATACCAGATCGATGTCGATTTACAGTCATTTTGTTTTTCTTCCCATTTTCTTACTATTGCACCAACAGTTGTCTCCTTCTCACCCAACGTCTTACTTATGGTTTTGTAACCCATTCCAGATTTGTGCAGGTCTATGAGCTTGTCCTGATATCCTTTGAAAGCTCTTTGGTCTTGCCCATGTTGTAGAGGTTAGAGTCTGACTGATTAATTGTGTCTGTGGACAGGAGTCTTTTATAAAGGTGACTAATACAGATGTCTTTAATGGAGGTAACGAGTTGATTAGGAGCATCTAACTGGTCTGTAGAATCCAGAACTCTTAAAGGTTAGTAGGGGATAAAATACTTATTTCTCTCAGCAAAATACAAATAAATGTATCTAATTTATACAATGTGATTTTCTGGATTTTATTTTGGATATTCTATCTCTCAATGTTAAAATTAACCTACCCTCAAAAGTGGGCAAACTTACAAAATCAGCAAGGGATCAAATAATTATATCCTTCACTGTAGGTACTGTGGGCTCAGAAGCTGTGCTTACACTATTGCAGAAGTCAGTTGTAATGTATAGGCAGGCTGCTGAAGCAGCTACCTTATTTGGAGTTAGTTCTGATCCTGGCCGTTTAACCCCCTAGATTGCATGGTCAGTAATGGATGCAGTACCCTGCTGTCAACCTTTGGCAGACCCACAATGTGTTGTTCTCTGGATGTCATAAAGCCTAAAAACCAATGACAG
>JAODAL010075528.1:0-13960 GCA_025379985.1 Phyllomedusa bahiana
GTTGAAAGACCCTTTTTTTTCCGGCACTATTTAAATGTGGGGGTCTGCAGGTTGGGGCTCATGCTGTGGCCAGGACGGTATAGTAAATGTCCAGTGAAATAAAATGGGGGTTTTGAAAGACTCCTTTTTTCCGGACTTTTTAAATGTGGGGGGTATCGGTTTTGGGGCTCATGCTGCTTTCCGGGACAGGGAATTAAGTCCAGTTCAAGTAACTATGGTTAAAATCATATCCCTTCTGGCACTTTTTAATTGTGGGTTTGATGCATTTTTTTAAAGGGGGCAGGCTGGGTACAAGACGGGTAGTAAATGGTCTGGACTTTTTTTCTGTGACTTTTAAAACCCTAAGTGGTTGCCTAAGATGTAGCATGTATCCTTTTGGGACTGTTGGTGGATGTTAATTTCAGCTTCTCCAGCCTTGTTTTGGGGTAATAATGAAGGTGTTGTTGCTCTCCCATAGACTTTAATGGTCAATCGCGCTATCGATGCTCACTATCGAAAAACCTTATCGATAGGGGCCCGACTATCGACTATCGATCGATCGCGATAGCAAACGCAATGCTCAACACATTTGTTACTCTAACAAAGGAGTGAAATTGGTTGCGGGGAACTACAGAACTTTAAAGTCTAACATTAGAGTTTCACTTGTGTTTCAAGCAATTAGAAGAGCTGTGAATAATACAGAGCTGATATGCTGATCAGACAGGTTGCATGAATGAAAGTTGCTTTTGGCTAGTGGCACTGCATATTGAGACCCCTTAAGGAATATATCCAAGAATGAAGTGAGTATATCGACCCCACAGTTCTTTCACAAATATTTTTAGCATTAGGCTGTGAAATTTAAAGTCTATTTTTTCCAACAATCTGCAATTCTAGTTGAAAGAATTCTGGAACAAAAGCACTCCAAAATTTGTTACACATTTCTCCCAAGTTTACCAATTCCTTAAATGTGGGTGTAAACTGCTGTTTGGGCTAATGGAAGGGTAATTTGGCTTTTGGAACGCAGATTTTGGTGGGTGCCATGTCACATTTGCAAAGCCCTCAAAGTACCAGAAAAGCCAAATTACCTGACATATGTGGTTCATATGTCATTTTGATCGCTTTTTATCAAATTTCTAGGGAGGTGGGATGAACAAAATACAGCAATCCTGGTAATGTTTTTTTATTTTTTACACAGTTAGCATAAATGACATGCTAGATTTACTCAGCAGGTTGATACAATTACAGTGATAACCAATATATTTATTTTTTAAGCTTTACTGCTTGTCGGGCCATGGGTGGACTCGTGTCCCCTCTCTCTGTATGTTGCAGGGAACAGGTGGCAGCACAGTCCGTATGTCGGGCTAAGAGCGCTCTCGTACTGCTGGCAGAAACTTACCTAGCCTGCTCTTCCGTATTCCTCTGTTGGCCGATGCACACATCCCTGCTTTCTAGGGCTCGCACGCACCGACTCTCTGAGATTTAAAAAGCCAGCACAGCGATAATTGCTTATTGCCGGGTGCTGACCTTATGTATCTGGGACAACTCCTTTAGTTCCCTGCTAGATCTTTAGTGCCTCATACCTACTATGAAATCATTCCTGAGTTGTTCCATTGCTATATCGTGTACCGTACCAGTTACCTCCGTCCCTCGACCACAAACTATTGCCACCTGTCCGGACCTGTCCAGAGCTTTCCTGCCGATTCTGTACCTCGCTATACCTAGGCTGCCACCAAATGCAAGTCGTGTCAGGGGTAGCGACCTGGTAGGACTCCTGCCGTAGCAAACACAACCTGCATTGCGGCGAGCTCTATGGAACACAAGGACCTACTTAGACTCTGCTCCCTGACATTGCTTACACCATCACTTACAGTTATATAAAGTATCCACTACTCCTGCTGTAATACTGCTTTTACACAATAATATTTTCATTCAAAAAGGAAAACACATTTTTGCATCGTCATAGTCTGAGAGCCATAACTTTTTTTTTATTTTTCTGTCTACGGAGCTGAGTAGTTGACATTTTTATTGGTATAATTTTTAGAGGACAAAAATTTTTATCACTTTTTGGTTTTTGGAACGCAGGGTGAAGAAAGTACTGCAATCTTAGTAGTGTTTTTTTATTTTATTTCTTTTTAAAAAGTACTTACCGTGCACTATACATGACGTGAGTTTTACTCTGTGGGTTGATATGATTATGGCGATGCCCAAATATATATACTTTTTATAATGTTTAAGATCTTTAAAAAAAATTCTTTTTATTGTGTAAAACAATATTTATGCATCAATATTCTCTGATAGCCATAACTTTTTTATTTTCCAAGTTTCAGAGCTACATAAGTGCTATCTTTGTTTCCAGGAAAAATTTATGTATTCATTGGTACCACTTTAGCATTTATATGACTTTTTGATTGCTTTTTGTTCCATTTTATGTGCTGTAGGATGAACAAAAATCGCAATTCTGCGACCTTTTCTTTTTACAGCGTTCATTATGTGGGTTAAATAACATGACAGATTTAAAGACTAGGTTGTAACACATGTGGCAATACCAAACCAACATACTTATTTTTTTTATTTTTTGGGGGGTAACTGGTGATAAGGGCAGTATACGTGTTTTTATTTTTTGTATTTGTGTTTTTCTTTCTTTTTTCACTTTTTTTGTACTTTCATTTTTTTTTTACTTGTTTTAATTATCTCTATATCAACGTTACCATGAATAACACTACAAAGCAGTACTGCTATCCATGATAACTGTCAATCACTATTCTCAGCTGTGTCTTCACAGGCAGTCTGGAAGCCTTTGCTAGGGAAGCTATTGACAGCCACAATCACATTTTGATCCCTCCCTCTGTCTTTCCCTTAGCTGCCACAATCACAATTGATCACGGAAGCTAAGGGTTTAATCGCCCGCAACCGGAGTAAGATACAGTCGTGGGCAATACAGCATTGGGCCAGCTGTAATATACAGCTTGTTTCATGCTGCGATCATGCGGCCCCACTTGTGAGCCCACAATGTGTCCAGTACGTACCTGTACGTCCATTTGCCGGAAGTCAAATGGACAGTCCAATGTCAGGAAGGGGTTAATTTATTTAGATGAAAGGTGTAAGATAGTACATAATTCGCATTTGTAAGTATAAATGACACCTACAAACCAAAAATTGAATGACTAATTAATGTTAGATCCCTTCAAAAGACAATGGGGCAGCCCAGACCTATTTGTCTACAGAAAAAAAGATTAAAGGGGTTTTCCTAGACTTTTAAAAATCTTCCTACAACCTTCTAATGTGGTAAGATAGGTAATTTATCCAATTAATCCCATCCCCACTGTTCCACTGCTTGCAGAGCTCCATTGTTCCCCAAGTCCTCTTCCAGATGACATCATGTTCATGGATCACAAAATCACATGTAGGTTAGTTGCAGCATCATGTAATCCATGAATGTGATGTCATCAGAAAGAATTCACGGATCACATGATGCTGCAACCAACCTTCATGTAATCATGTGATCCATGAAAGTGATGTAATCAGGAAGAGTTCATGGATCACATGATGCTGCAACCAACCTTCATGTAATCATGTGATCCATGAAAGTGATGTAATCAGGAAGAGTTCATGGATCACATGATGCTGAAACCCAAAACTTGAGTACAGCTGTGCCCACAACATCAGTTTTTTGGCTCATGTGATCCATGAACGTGATGTCATCAGCAAGGGACCGAGAGAGAAGACAAAGCTCTGACAGTGCTGGAAAGGTGGTGATGGGAGCGACAAGAAAGGGTCACTGTAATATTTTAGCACAGTGGGAGGTAGTAGCAAGGATTTTAGAAGTCTTGGAAAACTCCTTTATTCTTCAGAGATGAAAAGCCATCTTTACCATAATAACTGTAAATCTGTGAATCTGCCTCAGGGACAATTAAGAGCTT
Source organism: Phyllomedusa bahiana (assembly GCA_025379985.1). Lineage (NCBI taxonomy): Eukaryota > Metazoa > Chordata > Amphibia > Anura > Hylidae > Phyllomedusa > Phyllomedusa bahiana. The sequence goes on from JAODAL010075528.1 coordinate 3,900, forward strand.
CAAAAAAGTTTTAAACATTTACTTGGAACAAAATGATACTAACACATATGTAGATATTTGAATTTTGATCCAGTTTGGTCGCCACTTTAAGCACAGAGTGAAATGTTTTCTTTTTAGGGCAAACTGGCTCAAATTTTATGACTTTCTTATTTCTCAGGATTAATAGAAGAGACAAAGTTCTCAATACCTTCGCCCTTCAACATTTTCTCTTTGCCCTTGATTGTGCATGGAGAAGATATTGCTTTTCCAACCATATTATGTAACAATGAAACTTTAAGCAGCAATCTCACCAGAAGCATATATAATGGGGTTTTGAATGACTTACACCAAATTTTTTTTTAAACCCCTTTTCCGTTTTAAACTTTCTGACACAGACCCATTTTTAAATCTGACGTCACTTTATGAGGGAATAACTTCTTAATCTTTTTTATCCCCTTAAGTGAACCTTTTTCCCCAAAGCACACATTTTGGGAAACAAAACCCCCCAGGAAAATTTATTAGGGGTGTTCATGCATTTTTAAGGGTCGTTCACACGGCTTATTTCAGAAGTATTTATGGTGGATTTCCGATCGTAAATACGTTCTGAAATCAGTCTGAAATAAGTTGCAGGCAATTTAATATTGCTTTTAATGGGAAATACGTGTCGTTGTTCAGACAACAAATATTTCCGTGCCGTATTTCTGCCACGGATTTGCCGCCGCAATACGGCCGGAAAAAAACCAAAGTGCTGTCAAATTTTTGAGTGGAATTTGCGACGGATTCACCCCCCTATAATGAATGGGGATTTGTTTGTGACCTTATGGTGCAATGATTTTCAACTGATTTCGGAAAAGTATTTATGAAAACCGACGTAAAAAACGTTTGAAAAAAGCCATGTGAACATCGCCTAAGCCAACGGCTATTTCACAGTGTTTTTTATCATTGGGTCATGAAAAAAAAAAAAAACAGCAAATCTGTCATTGCTTTTTTGGGTTTCATTTTTACAGCCATGCAGTACAAATTACATGATACCTTTACTGTGTGGGTTGGTACAATTACAATAATATAAATTTTATATAGTTATTTATGTTTCACTTTGCTTTTTTTATGGCTGTCACATCATTTTCTGACAGCCATAAACGTTTTATTTTTCTGTATTGTATTCTATTGTGTAAAATGACCACAAGAGCTCTTGTTAAGCATCTAGCCACCATTAGTAACTAGTGTTGAGCGACCCTTTCTTAAAAATGGTTAGTTCGAGTTGAATTTTATGAATTTTCCGAACGTGAACCGAACCAAATTTTTTACCGCAAGTTCGGTAAAATTTGAGTTCAGGACATGCGTTCAGCGTCATTTTTACTTTCACTTTCAGCCGCTTCCTTCAGTTTTGGCAGCCAGCTAATCAGTGCAAAGCTCAGAGGGGTGTCAAAAACATCACCACTGAGGGTGTAGGGATCTCATTGGCTGCTAAAATCACATGACCTTCTTATGTGCATGTCACTGTATTTTCATTTGAACGCCATTTTGACCTTACTTTGTCCTCTTTTTCCAGAGGAAAAAAACACCATTTTCCAGCGATTTTACCAGGAAAAAGGCTAGTTGTTAATCGTGTAAAGACGCTATTTTAGGGAATCTTTAACATAAATTTGTGGGGAGTTAGGGGTTTTGTTGTTTTTGTTGTGTTAGTTTTGTATACCCTGTTGAAAAAGCCGCTTAACAGATATTCATAGAAAAAAACCTTTTTTTTTTTAATATTTGCTTTTTGTTATTTTTTTTTTGATTAAAGAAACTTCTGTGTCTACTTTTTGCTGCCGGGGGATTTCCTTAAAACGCATTAACAGATTTTAAAAGAAAAAATTATTTTTTAAAATCCTATTTCCCCTTTGAAAAGTTTGGTTTTAAAGACACGTTGATTTGTTGTCAGGGTTCTTCCATAAGACCCCATTTCAAGATATTCCTAAAAAAAATTCTGTTTATAACCCTATTTGCCAGTTGAAAGTATAGGCATTTTGAAAATGTTTATTTGTGTCTGTGGAGTACAGTTCTTTAATAAAAAATTGTGAACAAATCTTTCCTTTTTAATTTATATTTTTGAACATGGGCAAACTAGAGGTGGTAAGCAAGGAAGGAGGGACGTAGGACGTGGAGCTAGAGGTACGATACAAGGCACGCCTTCCAGTGCTCTGGACAACAACAAGGGAGCACATCATCAGTTACAGGACCTTCAGGCCTGTCATTGCTTAGCTGGCTTCCTGTGCATTGATTTGAAAAAGGGGTCGCAAATTTTTTTCAGGGCTAACACAACCTGCTCCAGCGGTTTTTTTCCTCCTGTCCCCTCAGTCCTTTGCCACAAATGTCGTTTTATTATCGTCGTCATTCTTAAAAAAAAGCCCAAATGTCACCCCAAAGTACAGATGCTCCCGATAAAAACCATATTCTGAAGACCTCTTTGATGACACAAAGGCATTTCAAAAGATAAAGAGGCCAAAGAGGATGATTTTGTCTGTTGTGACGCCCAATTTCTGATGCCCTCAGCAGAAATATCAAGCGTTCAGCGGTGCCTCGCAGTGCCTGTGGCTTCTAACCTGCAGCTTGAGGATGTAGACTGTCAGAAACAGGAAGTCACCTGTGATGATAATATGACATTGCGGATCCAACGTGGTCTTTATAGCAGCAGCTGGTGAGCGCCTCATCAGTGGAGGTGGAGGATGATGGGGTAGTGTCAGTGTGGATCCGGCCTAAGAAAGGGAAAGGGCGGTCACACAAATCTGCTGACATTAATCCACCAGCCAAGGTCAGTGTTCGCAGCAGGAACACCGATACAAGATTTTCCCCGTTGAAGAGATCTAAGACCTGTGAAGCCTGGGCCTTTTTCGATCAAGCCTCAGACTCGCCGACCAACGTCATATGCTGAATTTGCCATCAACGCATCAGTAGAGGAATGAATCTAAAGAATTTAACCACCACCAGCATGAACAGTCACATGCACGTAAAGCATGAGTTACTTTGGAAGAGTCACTTGAAGAAAAAAGGCCACAGAGGTCTTGGGCTTCCAACCATTGTGACCGCTTATGCCGCCTCCTCCTCCTCCGCCATATCTAAGCCCAAGTGGTCCTCTGTTGCTGATGTGCCGGAGCAGCCTGAAAAAGGACTATCCCCAGTCCCAGACACTGTCGGACGATTCTCACTACCAGCAACACAGTCTACACCTTCACCTTCCATCAGTCTGACCTGCACGCTGTACAGCGGCTAGTCTGGCAGCCAGCCTTCTGTGCACCAGGTCTGGGAGCATAAGAAACGCTTTCACCCCAACCATCCCAATGCCAAAAGCCTGAATGTCGGCGTTGCCAGGCTTTTGGCCTTGGAAATGTTGCCTTTTCGCCTGGTGGACACAGATGGGTTCCGCCAAATCATGGCCCAGGTATGCCCACTATATCAGAGGCCAAGCAGGCTAGTAACATTGCATAAAAGATCTCCAGCACTTTGGTTGCATCTGTATTCACCAAAGTCCATCTCACTACAGACACATGGACTAGTAAGCACGGTCAAAGGCGTTACATCTCACTTACTGCTCACTAAGGGTGGATGACAATGCATCTGGTGATGAGTCTTGGCCGACTGTCTTCCACACTGCAGGGATGGTGCAGTCCTGATCCTCAACTTCCATGGGTAGCATCACGTGCCAAGAGAAACCAGGCCGTTCTGAAATTAATGTGTCTTGGAGAGCATCAAATAATCTCCAAAAAAATGGGAATCGCGCAAGAGAACAGAGAATGACTAGTGATCACTATATTTACTATTTTGCCATAGGCAAAATTAAACTCTATCAGTTCTCAATATATAAAACACTAAAACGTAACTTTTATATTGTACAACACTTAACCTCTATACACACTATTTAAAAACCTGATTTCTAACCGCTCAATTTTTCCCAGTCTACTTCTAAAGGAATAACTCCCTTTCCATTATCAATTCTGGTGGAACACCACCTACTAACAGGAAAACCTATATACCCAAATAATTTACTAACTCCAGTAAGGGATCCCCGCATCCTACTTGGGGAGTTTTTCCTAATCTAATGGCATAAAACATATAAAGGGTTCCTTGTGACACCCCCTGCCCGCGGGTGATACTTGTAGTCAGAGGTGAGAAATCACAAATTAAAATGTCATGCCTGACCTCCCCCAACATCTTTCACCAGCTAAACTGGCTTCATCAGGGGTAAGAGGTCCGGTCACATGTGGTGTAGCTCATTTCCTTTTATATCCTCTTAGGTACACACCCTATTCAGGTGCTCACTAATTAGCCATCAGAGAATCCACAAAACCCATTCCCCCTTTTTGCTCGCCTACATGCATACTGATACTATGTGCTGCCACCATGCTCCCATAAACAACATTCCCCAGACAAGTTCACCATCTAGATAGCGGGCTTGCGCCCTATCTTACCATGCCGTCTGCGCCTGCGTACTGTGTCAATGGAGACATCTGCCCTGACTGTGATGGACTTCCGTCCAATTTCTCTTATACTATTGCTTCTGCGTGGCTCACCTAGAACGGACTAAGCAGAATAGGTGTTACATTCCACAGCACACTACCAGCTTTATCCCCTCCCATGAACCCCTTCTCCTCCATGTCTGATATGCATATTCATTGGGAATACATACTCCATTGTACTGTACACTACTGTCTTAGTCTCTTCCCATAAACCACTTCTCCTCTGTATCTAATATATAAAATATATAAAATATAATATATATATATATATATATATATAAAATATATATATAATATATATATATTTATATATATTCATTTTAATAAAACTATGCATATTCATTGGGAATACATACTCCATTGTACTGTACACTACTGTCTTAGTCTCTTCCCATAAACCACTTCTCCTCTGTATCTAATATACATACTCATTTTAATAAAGCTACAGGGCCTATGGTTAGCCCATCCTCCCTCCTGCAACCTCACCTCCCACCTTCCCCATTAAAGATTCCCTTTTACAGGCCACAGCTAGCCACCCAATTCACCACGTTACAATGGGAATATGCAGAAATGCCAATACACTCGTTCTCTACTGTATTTACATACAGTGTATTGCATATATTGTATTTAAAATTAGCACAAAATCTACGCAGTGAGTAGAAACAATAAATCTATACATAAATAAATGTATACATCAATAGATGGTAATCTACTCCCGAACTGCGTCTCATCATAGCAACGTAAGTGTATATATTATATAGTTCAGTTGCTAACAAGCTCTTCATGCACAGAAACAATATACATATATCCCAATTTGTTAAATAACAACTGTGGCCTCATTTTATCAATACCTATCATCATTGCAAGACACAGGGAAAATGGGGGACAAGGTGGAGGCAGAAGAAGTAGGAGGGAGATGGAGGAGGAGAGAAAAAAAAACACTTATGTGAACTCTGATGCTCCTATAGTCATGTAAGATCTACTTATATGTATACCCGCACACATATCTTATTTTCCAAAATTACAAAACTTTATTTATAACACATTTCTTATATCCATAAAAACTGTTCCATTTTAGAATGGCGATCAATTCATCTGTGAACATTTTCGGCTTCTATGAGCCTTCATCAGACAGATCGCTGTAACATAATAATATCATAAATCACTATAGTGTCATATCTCAAATCAACATCTGTAACCAAACAAATCCACAAAATTGGAAAATCCCACAAGAGAAAGAAGTCCCCCTTACATACATACAAAGTATAATATACATCACAGAGATTTACAATTCACATCAACTCACATAAAATAGATGCCCTTGGATAATATACATACATCTTATACTCTAATGCATACCTTATTTGTATAGTAAAAAATATGAACAGGCGCCTGTAGGCACAAAAAAGCCCAGGAAAAATCATCAGTATATTATAAGCAAAAATGCATGCCGAACATAAGGATAAAATGTTCTCAATACTTACAATAATCCTCAATATATCGCTTATTTCGGCTCGTCTTTGATGGAGGAATGACAAGCGTACACGCCATGCTCAAACTTGAGACCGGCGTCTCTTAAAGTAGACGGCGCATGCGCCGTTCCAGGCCGGAACCGCGTCATCGCAGGGCAAAATGAATCCCTGCTTCCGCCGTTGACTGCCATCCAAGTCGCAATGCGTCGCCTCTGCGCTCCCCAGACGGAATAGTTACATTGTGGCGTGAAGCTGTTCAATGAATAAAAACTTGATTATTTACTAAAGGTTTAGAGTGTTTAAGAGGTGCTAATTAAATGGGAGTATATGAAACTATAGAGATCTTTATCTCACCATTATTGTTGATAGAATAATATATGTAAGTATATATCCATGGGCATATCATAAGGTACTAACATACTATACAAAACGTAGTTAGAACAAATGTGGTTAAGACATACAAAACAACCATTTTCCACAAACATTATTAGTCTACATATATACATACACTGATATCGCCCCAGACCGAATATCGAACATCCTGGATGAATAGATCAAAAGATCAAAAAATCATATTAATTTCATCACTCAATTTCTTTATCTAAATGTAAAGTCGCACTCTCTGTTCAAACCCCGGGGTGTCATAGTGTCCAGATGGTGTATCCACCATGATTCCCTTTCTCTCAAAAGTCGAACATGGTCTCCGCCTCTCCGTGGGCGTCGTACCTGTTCTAATACTTGAAATTTCAATTGTGCCACCGAATGTTGAGCTTCAATTAAATGGGCTGGTACCGGTAACCAAGTCTTTTTGCAATGGATGGTTGACTTGTGGCAAGCAACTCTATCTTTTACTCTCTGCATCGTCTCGCCTACATAAATAAGGCCACAAGGACACTTCAATATATGTATGACAGCAGGAGAGTCACATGTCAAAAAAACACGTACGGGAATACTTTTCCCAGTGTGGGGATGCTGCACATGTTCTCCCCTGATGATATTTGCACATTGTGCACAATGTAGACAAGCAAAGGTGCCCCTTCTTGTGTTACTTAATAACCGCTGTGTTAATGGTACCTTAGAAGGGCCAATATCAGCTCTAACCAGAGCATCTTGAGGAAATCATAACTGGTTGTTGGAACTCGTTAATTTGAGGGTAATATTCTCCCAATAGTGGCCATCTCTTTTTTATACATTGATAAATTTGGGGCATGAACGGATGATACGTGCTAATAAAAGCAATACGCTTATCACTTCTGGTTGATCTTGAAACTACCTTATCTAAATCCTCCCCATACTCAAGTATTCTCTCAGGGTAGTGTCTCCTCCTAAATCTTCCTGCCATCTCGTCCAATCTCTGCTTCTGTAATATTGGATCTGTTACTATTCTTTTTACCCGTGCAAACTGAGATTTCGGTAAGGCATTCCTGGTGCCAATCGGATGACAACTTCTGTAGTCCAACAGACTATTCATATCCATCGGTTTCGAATAGATATCCGTAGTTAAATATCCTTGTATGTCTTTCTTCACAAGTGTATCCAAAAAATGGATTTGGTGAGTATCATACTCCATTGTGAATTGCAGACCCTGACAAAAACCATTTAGCAAACCAAGAAAACTCTGTAGAGATTCTAGGTTGCCCCGCCATACGCAAAAAACATCATCAATATAACGCTTCCATATCAGAACATGTTCCTGGAACTCCACATTTGGATATACAAACCTGTCTTCAAAAGACATCATAAATGCGTTCGCGTATGGCGGGGCAACATTCGAACCCATTGCGGTTCCATGCTGTTGATTATAAAAGATGTCTCCACATAGAAAATAATTGTCAGTCAGCAGAACAGTCAACAATTCTAGACAAAGATTTTGCTCCTCGATACTTAAATCTGAAATCCTCAATATCCTAGACGTGGCCTGTAGGCCTTCCTGATGGTCAATAGACGTGTACAGACTTACAACATCAAATGAAACAAGATATGACTCCACTGGTACCTGTTTTATTTCTTGCAACAATTGAAGAAAATGTGATGTATCTAATACAAAAGAGTTTGAAGTTTGAATCAAGGGCGTCAGCACTTTTTCCAAAAATTTGGCAATCGGACAAAAATAGAGTCCGTAGACGCCACAATTGGGCGCCCCGGTGGTCTGTCCAGACTTTTATGCACTTTGGGGAGTACATAAAATACAGGACAAATTGGATATTGTTTTTGTAGATATCTGTAAGTTACCTGATCTATGATTTTTTTCTCCAAATATTTGTCCAAGATGGCCTGTATTTTGCCCTTTATCTGAAAAATAGGATCTTTATCCAATTTCCGATATGTTCCTTCATCAGAAAGCTGTCTTTGAACCTCTTCTAAATATGCAGCCTTAGCCATGATGACCAACGCACCACCTTTGTCGGCCGGCTTGAATATAATCCTCTTGTTTTATTGTAAGGATAAAAAGGCTTTACGTTCTTCCTTATCCAAATTGTCATGAAAATGCATCTGTCTGCGTTTTGGTAGGATCTCACGAATATCCCTATCAATCAAAGAAATCACTGACTCAACCCCATGAGACGTATGTGGGGAATTAAATGTACTCGGGATCCGCAAACCAAGTTTCTTAACCGACAACATATAAGATGTAGTCACAAATTATCTATCCGGCGTGTCATCCAAATTAGCCCCAAAGAATGCCTTTAACCGTAGTGTACGGTAAAAGTATCTCAGCTCCTGTTCAAACTTAAAGGAATCAAAAAGTGGTGTTGGACAAAATGACAAACCACGTTGTAACAGACTTAGTTCCGAAGGGGATAAATTTACTGATGAGATATTAATGACTAAATTATTGTCATTCACTGTGCTCCCATCTGTGACCGAGTCCAACCCTGCATAAGATTTTCTCTGGAAATGCCACTTTCTAGACGTCCTTGTTTTTTTATATAGGGTCTCTTTCCTTGTCCCCTTAAAAAAGGTGGACGGCATGAGTAACTACTATATTCACTTTCAGAACTTGAATGGCCTTGTTCATATGATTGTCTACGGTTGAATCCAAAACTATTGAATAATGGATCACGCCAACTATATACTCTCTGACTGGAGTAATCCTCAGCGTCACGTATAAATTTCTCTTTTTTCTTTTTCTCTATAAATTGACGATATTCCTGTAATGTATGATCTGACTTCTCTTTGAGGGTAGCCCAGTCAGTGGGAGGTAACAAGGAAATTAATTGTTGATCAATCGCACCAATGCGGTTCTTTATATCTATCATAGACTTCTGTAAATATTCAATTGTAAGTAGCATAATATCCAGAGAGCATTTATTTAAAATACTCTCAAATTTATCACAGTAGGTCTCATCTTCCTGAAACAGTGTGGGACATAAGTTGCATCTTAAACCCCTGGGTATGCGATTAACGCTACAATATTCGGCTAGGGTTACACAGTGTAACTCATGAGATAAAAGTTTCTTGGACTCCTTCTCGTAATCTTTGATGCGTAATTCCCCAGATGGGACATGTAAAAAATCATTGGCCGTAGTTACTTGAGATAATATCCTAGAAATATCTTGTTCATTATATTGAAATGTATTAGACATACTTTTCTTGGTATGCGTCTAGGCAAAAGAAACAACAAATCCAATAAAGTGTTGCCGAGCACACCTTGTGCAATTGGTATGTTGGTGCCTGGTATAATTACAATTAAGATCTACTTATATGGATACCCGCACACATATTATCTTATTTTCCAAAATTACAAAACTTTATTTATAACACATTTTTCCCTTTTAAACCATAAAAACTGTTCCCTTTAAGAATGGCGACAAAACATCTGTGAACGTTTTGGCTTCCAGAGCCCTTATCAGACACATCGCTGTAACATAATAATAAACATAAATCACTATAGTGTCAATATCTCAAATCAACATCTGAACCAAACAAATCCACACAAAATTTGGGAAAAACCCACAAGAGAAAAGAAGTCCCCCTTACATACATACAAAGTATAATATACTCACAGAGATTTACAATTCACATCAACTCACATAAAATAGATGCCCTTGGATTTAAAAACATAAACCCCTATACCTTTAACAACCTTTATTTTTAATTCAAAAAATTGGGT
>JAODAL010075529.1:0-13960 GCA_025379985.1 Phyllomedusa bahiana
CCCCATACCAAACAGTTCTCCAACATATTCTGATTGCCACCAGATCCACTATAGCATCTCATTGCAAATCTTCATGCACACCTAACATCACAGAAGTGTTGAATAGGGTCAATGTCCAATTACATAGCGAGATCAACCTTATAACCCCCCCACACCTGATATTGAAACAAAAACAGAAATGGCAGGTTTGGATGAGCTCGAGTTATGTTATCAATTGCCCTCCGGCCCCACGCATTTAGGTATACGACAGAATATGTCACCCCATGGTTGCTTTCATGATTACATAAAATAAGCTGCTGGTACCTCTCCGTAACGCTGCCCTACTTAGTGGAGGGTAAGGTGGGCTAATTCATTTTGATCAGGCACAAGGCCTCTATATTTACACATTTGAGAATGGATTATTAAATTGCTTTCTGTGTATTTTGTATTATGTATAAGGCATATGGCATGTTAATGTTTTGCTCTTTTAGAGCCGGTTTATGTTTATACAATGAAAAACTGAATAAAAATCGATTGCTTTAAAAAAAAGAAGTGCTGTGGATTATCTACTCAGTTGGTGTCCCACACTGATGAACCATCCCTTCACCTACGTAATGATGTACAAAAACTCTGCTTGGTGTATCAAAGATGTAAAATTTTAATTCATCAGTCCATAAGACCTTCTTTCACTCTTCAGTAGTCTATCACAAGGGCTGCTTGGCTGAAGTAAGTCTTTAATTTTATTTCACAATCTGAGCAGGGTTTTTCTTCATGATACACGATGTGCCAAACCTGCAGTTAGAGATCTTCTCTTCACAGCTGAAACAGAAACTTGATTACTTTATACTGCATTAAGCTGTGCTTGAAGAGTTTGAGCTATGAGGCACTGATCACGCAAACTTTGACTTTTATTTTTAAAAACTAAACTGATTTTGTAGTGGCCTTTGGTCTACTGGGCTCTTCCTGTCGGAGTTTCTTTCAGTTTCCAAGTTCCTTAAAGTGGCATGGGAAACTGTACTGACTGCTATTTTGGCTTTCCTGGCAATTTTTCTGTAGTACATACATACAGTACACTTCTAAGAGTTATAATTGTCTGTCTTCTTTTGTTAATTGCACCTTTCTTGTCATTATAATAGGTCTCTGTCCTGAAGAGCAAAAATGTCCAAATCCTGCCTTAGAGGGTGTTGACATGCAGTCTTTTTAACACTGGTTATTAGAATCAGAGGGTTTAAAAATAATCTACAAAAGTGGAGACACCTGTAGAAATACTTTGCATACAATTTCAAACCATAATTTGCTTTGTACGCTGTAGAACAGCCGTCCTTGAAGTCTTCTCTGAAAAAACCCTTTGGTGAAAATCAGAAATTCAGACTATTGTTACATTTTATGGGAAAAATTCATATTTTTATGTTTTTTCTTTAACCTTTTAATCCTTTGAATAACTTCACTTTATTTTTTACTAAATATGTGTTAATGTGCAAAATAAGTGGAAAAATTAATATGCTTTAAAACTTCTAACCAGGATTGTTTCTTCAGCAGTGATCTTTAGTTTTCAGGTGTAAATATAATGGTGTTAATATTAGCATTCACATTTTGTTTGTCTCTGCAGGTGGAGAAACATTTTTGGAAATAATTGTGTCTTTCTGCTGTCAGTTACATTAATATGGAACTTTTTAATTTTTTCAAACTTCCCCCTTAAATACAAAATTGCACTAACATTAATTGTCAGGCTCTGTGGTCAAAAAACCCATATGTGCTTTTGGGCTTAGCCACAGCAATGTCACGGTCGAGCCGTATTATCAGCTGTCACGGTATCTCAAATAATTTTAACAAATGGAAATTTAAAAATTACCTATAATAAAAATGTATTTTATTCTCTTTAGAAACAATCAAATCAGTTCAGGAAATATAATCATCCAAAACGAACATTCTGTGTTATGCCTAACACAGGGCCCAAAAACAGAATCTTCTGTCAAGAATTTAAACTTCTGCTCACTTTTGGGTTTAGGAGTCCAGTGAGACTTGTGTCAAGCACAGTTCCCTCAGAGACTTGAATTTTTGCTAGCTCTTGGTTCATAGGTCCAGTGGGACTTGTGTTAAGTACCATCAAATTCTGATAGCTCTTTGTTCATGGGTCTGGTGAGACTTGTGTCAAGTACTGTCCCTTTGAAAATTTTAATTTCTGCTAGGTCTTGATTTATGGGCAGCATGGTGGCTCAATAGTTAGCACTGTTGGTTTGCAGTGCTGAGGTCCTGGGTACAAATCCCATCAAGACAACTTCTGCAAAGAGTTTGCATGTCCTCCACATGTTTGCGTGGATTTCCTATGGGTACTCCAGTTTTCCCCCCAAAACGCATCAGATGATTTATTAGAAATTAATGTGAGCCCTAATGGGACATGTGACATCTCTGTACTTTGTTGCATATTAATGTATGTAATAAAGGGATCAGTGGGACTTGCGTTAAACCCCCATCCCTCGGCATTCGTTTTTCTGTGCTTGTGATTTATGGTTCCAATGGGACTTGTGTCAAACCCCATCTCCCCAGAGATTCCTGCTAGCTCTGGGCTTATGAGTCCAGTAGGTGGTCTTGCCGATTCCAGCCTTCTCCGGGGGTGACAAGCATGTAGAGATAGCTGGCAGTCATTAAGTAAAAATGTCCCGAATTCTTTAATTCAAAACAAAATCTAAGTAAAATTTATTATTATTCCACAAAACTTTCAATTGCCAGTATTTTTTATATGTGCTGCATGAAAAAAATTGTGGGGTTTAAAAAGTAAAAGGTTTCCTTAAGACCTGAGCAATCGGAGACAGTTACAACTGTCTTGAAAGAAGGAGGTTGGCAGCAGCGAAATAATTCGGAGATGCATCTGTGCCTGTGGTACTTATCAGTTTTTATTCTAAAGTAAATTTAGGTTTCAAAACTCTTTAAAAAATCATTAAAAAATAACACAATAAATATTATGACAATATGAAAAGCTTTGTGAAGTCCTTCCCTTCAAACCTAATTGATTTCTAAAGCATGCACCTCCAGCTCCGTAATTCACAAGAAGCTGTTGTCATTGTTTACCATGCTACAGCTGTAACTGCAGTCCGGTCACGGTCACTAGATCGGCAAGCCTGTTACATCACGTTACCTTTCATCTGACTCTACAGAGAAGGGGTTTAACTGATTAAATCTGTGCTGATGATGTGCAGTAATAACAGAACTACTTATCAGCAAGGAGGAAATAATTACATTTTCTTACTATACGCTTACACTAAAATGAATGGTGTGGACAGCCTGCATGTGAATTCTACTCAAACAGTAAAGCATTTTTACACACTGAGATGCATATTTGGAGAAGCTTTAATGTGGCAGTATGCTTATTACTAATATAATGACAATATTATTGGACATTGTAGTTGTGACATATTCTAAAGATGATGAATATTGTCAGGTAGATTTTATTTCTACTATGCAAATCGAGCTTTCTTGCTACTGTTGAGAATTTTGCTGGTTACCACCACTGACTACTAAAACTACATACTGGTATGCAGCAGGGAATTACTTCCCTGCTAGGCATTTCAATAGCCATTGTTTCAATTGTTGTGAGTATTACTGCATATTACTGTGATAATTGGGTTTAACAGTTGTAGGACATATAATTAGATACTATGGTTACTGCTGGATTACTACACATCTTTGGGGTTCAACTTCATTTACCTATTTTGAAATCTGTGCTTTATCACTTCTTACAAAGAGAAACAGATAATTGGACTGAAAACCAAGAAAAAGCTATTTCACTGTAAAGCTAGGATATATATACAATATATATATTTATTTATTTATATATATAAAATTATAATATATTTTATATATATATATATGTATATATATATTATTATTATATATATATATTAAAGCCCTGTGGTCAAAAAGGGACACTGTTTAAGAAACCCTTTACACTCACTTCTTTAAAAGAGCAGCAATACTTTCCTTGCGTCCTTTCCAGCAGCACAATACGGGGTTAAGGGGTTAATCTCGCCCTGCAAGCTGGTAGGACAGTCGGAACGTTTAATGAGCATGTCTATGGTATATCATCGCCTCCCCCATTCCACCCCCGTGTGTTTTTTTTTTGTCCCACAAGGACAGGTAGATAATCAGACTGTCTCCTCAAAGATAAATACATTTCTATGTTACCTAGAGTTTCCTTCCCTTTTCTTGAATTTCAATCATGTATTTGCATCAGTTGCCTCTTGCAAATTCTCCCCCCCAAAATGTCCCGAATGCAGAGCCAGGCTTTATCTCTCTCCGCCGCTATACTATTCCCCTACTGTCAGTACTGCCTGGGTTTCCCTTTTTACAGGATACAGTTAAATCGCATTTCCTCTAAAATTTCCCCAAACGTGCTCCTCCTACATCTCCTCCCTAATCTCTGTCTACCACCCGACCCGCTCTCCCGCTTGTGCTGTATCAGGGGTTTAAATCTCAAACATCCGAACCTCCCCGCCCCTCCAGATTTCAACACGTTTGGGGCCCCAATTCTCTGGAATATGTACGCGGGCGCAGGCACTTTTACAAAAACCCCCACAGGGTTTTAAGAGGGGCCCTGAGAAAAACCATCTTTTTCAGTCTGGCCACCAAGATCCCTAACGCTATCACACACTTTGTTACTCCACATAGGGCACTCAAAAAGGGACTTAAATTTTTATAGATGTATGTCTGGGTGGCGGTTCATCCTTTTTTTATGTAAAACCCCCCCTATTTATGAAACAAGGCTACCTTGTAAATTGGACTTCTTACCGCATGTTTTCACCCATACCCTATGATTTTAAGCTCTCGGCAGGGCCCCCGCCCTTTTGTCTCATTGTAAGTCTTTTAATGTGTTTTTGTCTTACGTTTACCCCTTTAAATTTTTAAAGTGCTGCGGAATTGTTGGCGTATATAAAAAAAGTTATTTTTATTAGTGCTACAGCTTGATTTAAAAAAGCTTAAACATGGTTACTGCAGTTCGTTCCATAGTTTTGGGTTTTTTTTTTCTTGGGGTTATTACTGTATCTAGTGTGGCGATTGCGTTGGTATCGAGATCGACGTGTGATAGTCGGCCGCTACGATAAGTTTTTCGATAGTGAGCATCGATTATGCGCGATGCCATTAAAATCTTGGGGAGAGAAAAACCCCCCTTAAATTTTTTAAAAACCCAAAAAAAGGGCTGGGAAGTTTAAAATTTTAACTTGCACAACAGTCAAATGGATACGTGCTACATCTTAGGAAACACTTAGGTTATAAAAGTCACAAAAAAAAAGGGCCCAAAGGGCCCATTTACTATCCCTGTTTGTTCCACACCTGCCTTTAAACCTGCTCCCCCCAAAAATTTAAAAAAAGTGCCAAAGGCGGGTTTGATTTGCCCCATCATGTTACTTGAAGGGAATTAAATTTTTTCCCTGTCCGGGAAGGGAAGCTTTGACCCCAAACCGCATGACCACCACATTTAAAAAGTGCCCCCAAAAAAGGACCCTTTTAAACCCACCATTTTAGTTTAAATGGACATTGACATACCTGCGGGGAAACCGCAGTTTGACCTTTAAAACCTGCCCTGACCCCCGGGATTAAAAAGTCCCCGGGAAAAGGGGGTCTGTTATGCCTTGTATCTGTTAGGGTTTTTTTCGAAAATACACAGTTTTTTTTGAACCTTTAAAATTAAACCTGTGGAACTTTTGAATTGCTTTTTTGTTTTCTGGTTTGTTTTTTTTTTTTTTTGCGTAAAAGGAACAATGTAGGGGTCCCAAAAGTAAAAAAACACGAAAATGTTATTTTTTTTGATATAAATAAATTTGTTTTTTTTTTGCCCCTTTTCAATTCACCTGTGGTGAAAAAGGGAATTGCTTTTTTTAAAAGATTTACGTAGAGGGCTGCGTAAATAAAACAGTGCGGGGGGTGGAAAAAGTAAAAAAAACACGAAACTGTTATGTTTTGATAACAGTTATTTTTGTTCCAAAGGGAGAGGTTTTGCTTCTAAAGGGAAAAGATTTTTCCTTTACAGCCAAACGGGCAGGGGGGGAAAGGTTTAAAGCTGAGCTTTTTGAGCAAAGTGAACAAAATCTTCCCGATTGTTTTTTTTAAAGTTGTTTTTTTTTTTTAAGTGTGGAGACTTGAGATTGAGGGGGGAGAAGGCCCTTTTTAAATCCCCGAAAATTACTTTGTTTATTTAAAACCCTGGTTTATTATTGAAAGTACTTTAAAAAATTTCTAAGCAGACATTTAGTTTTTTATGAAATACACTTGTTTTGTGTAAAGAAAAAACATTTATAGAAATTTTTAGTGTTAAAGATTTAGTTAGTAGTTTTTATTTTAGAAACATACACATTTTGCTGGGCCCTTTGTGAGTCCCCGTAAATGGTCAGGTAAATGGCCCAGGGGTGGGTTTAAACCCTTAATCAGCAGAGCAAAAATTTGCAATTTGTGGGGGCTGCAAAGGGCCTTTTTGCTTCCAAAGGAAATTTTTTTTGCTTTTACAGCCAAAAAAGCAGTGTGGGAAAGGGTTTTAATAAAGCTGAGCATTTTGAGCGGGGTGAACGAGTCTTGGAGTGTTTTTTTTTAAAGTGTGGAGACTTGAGTTTTGGGGGGGGGGGGGGGGGGAAATTTTAATTTGGAGAGTTTAGGGGGGGGCCAGTATTGTTTTTTACTTATTAAAATTTTTGTCAAATATTTTTTTGGGAAACATCCCCATGAGTTCCTTGTTTGACAATGCGTCCAGTGCACAACCTGTCCCAAGTATCCCAATTTGAGCAACAGTTCGAGGGAGCATACTGTTTGTGCAAAAAGTGAGCACACTGAAACATTTAAAAAGGCCCGGGACCCTGGATTTAATGAGCAAGTGGCGACACTGAGATCCATTGCCATTTGGAAGCGAGCCGGGTTCCCAATAAAGAAAATCACCCCCGCAGGGGTAGTTTAACTGGGGGGGGGGTTTGGTTTACCCTGGAGGTGCAGGAACAAAAGGCAGCTAGAGGGGTAACAGTAAGAAAGAAGGGAAAGGGGGAAAAGAGTGTAAGGGGGCTATTCCAAACCCCGGGGAAAACCCCAAACCCAAATTTCCCAAGATTGGGGATGGGGGGAGTCGGTTCAGAAATAGCATTGTTTACGGGCAAAGACACTCCCCCTGTTGCTCCAGTAAGAGGGGGAATAGGAGTCAGGTCGGGCTAGACGGGTGCTAGTAGTTGGGGGACTAAATTTATTAGGGGCAAGACGGGGAAAAATCGGGCCACAAAAAAGGGATCGTCGAACGTGTGTTGTTTACCGGGGGCCCCCGGGTTCGACATATCGCGGTTCGGGTTGACAGTTTGGGGGTGGGGCGGTGAGAATCCACCCTGCCCAGGGTCCCTTTGGGCCCAAACAAAGTTAGAGGTGGTGGAGTGCCCTTTAAAAACGTTTTCAGGGACTTGGGGCCAAAAAAGCCGGGAAAGGGGACCTCCAAGGAAAATATTTTCAAAAATATTACCTGTTCCACACCCAACACCAAGAGGCGGGGGAGATTAAAAGAAGTAAATTTAAGTGGCTCAAAAATTGGTGTAGGAAAGGGGGGAATTTGGGTTTTTGGAGAACTGGGCTGATTTTCTGTCTTGGCTACAGACTCTATGCTAGGGAGGGGCCTGCCCTAAAGGGGGGGGGGTTTGAGCTGTATTGGGGGCCCAAAAAGGGCCAGGAATTTTGGAGGAATTTTTAAACAAAGGGAGGGGGGGGGAGGGAAATTTACACATTTTAGAAAGCAAGATAGTAAAATAGAGAGCGGGAATTGGGAAAATTAAAAACGGGGGTGGAGTGGGGGGGGGGGGTGTAGCAATAGATAAAAATACCCGGGAGAAAGGAATAAAAACTAAAAAATTCAATAAATTGCTTTTGGGGCCCAAATGCCGGGAAGTCGACCAACAAAAATTAATGAACTAAAAGGGTTTTAAATTAGTGAAGAAAAATATGACATGGGTGGGGATAACTGAGACAGGGGCGGGACGAGAGCTACGACTGGGGGGGTTTTAACTTGCGGGGTTTAAACCAGTCTTTTTAAAGAAAGGATAAAAAAAGCCCGGGAAAGGGGGAGGTGTTTTGTCTCTATGAAAAATTTCCTGTTGAAGCCAAACTGGGGGGAAGATATGGTACAGTTAATGAACATGGGGGGAATAATTATGGGTAAATATACAGGGGGAAAAAATTTAACAATTTAAACTAATGGGGGTTTCTGCATGGGCCCCCCAAAAATAAAACAAAACCCAAAAGGGAAAGATGTATTCCTCGGAAAAATAGTTGAGGGGGGGTTTAATAAAAAAGAGGTTATTATTATGGGGACTTTAACAATCCAGCCCAAAATTTGGGGAATCTAAAAGCGGGGTACCCTTTTAAAAAAAGGAAAAACAGGTTTTTGTCAATAATAATGATAATTACCTTTGCCAAATGGTGCGGGAAAACCGACTAGGGGAAAGGCCCTTTCTAGACCTAATAAAAAACAAATAGACCTGACAGAGTAAAAAAAGTTTCCCAGGTTGGGGGGGCCCCTTTGGGAAAGTGACCAAAATTTTAAAAAATTTTCCCGTTTACCCTTAAAATAGAGTTTTTTGTAAAGGGGAGCCACAAAAACAACGAATTTAGGAAGGCTAATTTTATTTGCTTGGGGAGGCCCTAAAACCGTTTTTGACGGGGGACAATGTGTTTAAAAAAAGGCCCCAAACTAAAAATAAATGGGGGATATTTTTAAAAAAAATCCTGGGGCAAACCACTGTGAAAAGGAAAACATACCTTAGGGGCAAAAAAAAAATTAGAAACGGGAAAAAAACCCAATTTTGATCAACGGGGATTTAAAAGAGGCAATAAAAAAAAAAAAGGAAAGCGTTTCACCCTACAAAAAACAGGAGGGCAGTAAAGAGGCATAAGAAGCTATAGGGAAAAAAAAAAAAAGTGGGAAAATAAAGAAAAGGAAGGAAAAGCGGGAGACGGAAAGACATTTTTGCTATAAAAAAAGTAAAACTAACCCCAAAATTTTTTAACTTAAAAATTAAAAAAAAATTTAAAAACGGAAAATTTTTGGGCCCTTTAAAAATTTCCCGGAGGAGAGCCAAAAGGGGCGATGAGAAAAAAGCAAACTTTATTAAACAACTTTTTCTCCACTGTTTTTTCCCGAGGAGGAAAAACCTTTCCCCTGTTGAACAGAAAAGGATTTTTGGAAAAACCCAACTTAAAAGTTTTTTGTCAACCCCGGGAAAAAGGGTGAGCTCCGTCTTAGGAAGTTTAAAAAATAGACAAATCCCCAGGCCCTTTGGCTTTACACCCCGTGCCTAAAGGGGTTTAAGGGGGGGGTTCAAATAGTTGGGCCCCTATTTTTTAATATTCTTTGGCTGCCCAAAAAACGGGGAAATGTCCCAAAAGGGTTTTGGGCATAGAAAATGTGGTGCCAAAAATTCAAAAAGGGGTAAAAAAAGTGACCCAGGAAAAACTTTGGGCCCCAAAGCTTAACCCTTTTTGTAGGTAAAATTTTTTGAAGGTTTTTTTTCAGAGATCTATCCTGGAGTATCTCACTGAAAAAAAATGTATAACCCCCTTTCCCAAAACGGGTTCATAAAGGATGGGTTTCCTGTCAGACAAAATCTCATCAGCTTCTAGAGGAAGCCGTGCAGACGGGTTGGGGGTGAAAAAATGGATGTCTTATATCTAGTTTTTTCAAAACCCAATTTGATAGGGTTCCACAAAAAAAGATTGGTAAATTTAAAAAAAAGAATGCTTGGACTGGGGGAAAAGGGTGGCAAGGGGGAAAAGTAATGGCTCCTGAAGAAAACAAAGGGTAGAAAAATTAACGGTACAAAACCAAAAACGGGAAATCGCTGTTACTTTGGGGTACCAAAAGGGTCATTTTGGGGCCCCTATCCTCTAACATTTTTATTTAAAGATCTTACACAGGGAATACACAGTTTAAAAATCGATCTTTGCAAAAGATCTAAGCTCGTAAAGTAATCAAAACAATAAGGACAATATTTTTTATTACAAAGGGATCTGGGTAAGTTGGGAAAAGGGGCCGGGCAGGGAAATGGCAGAAAGAGGTTTAACAACCCGATAAATGCAAAGGTTTTGCACATGGGGGGGGAGAAATCCATTTCATGATTACATGTTTAAAAGGGGAAAAAAACTGGGTAAAAGTGGGCATGGAGAAGGATTTGGGGGCCGGTGGACAGTAAAATTAATTGTACACCCTGGGCCCCGGCAGCAGAAAAACCCAAAACAAATAGGATCATGGGGGCATTTAAAAGGGGGATTTGATCCAAAAATGAGAAACTTATTCTCCCATTTTTCAAGTCACTGGTTTTGACCACACATGGAATATTGTGTACAGTTTTGGGCACCAGTGAAAAGGAAGAAATTTTTAGAAACCCTTTAACAGGGACAAAGGCGGGCAACAAAAATAATAAAAGATGGGGGAACCCCCAAAAGTACAAAGAAAGAAAAAGGGAAGATTTAGGTTTAATTTTTAGTTTTAGGAAAGAAAGGGTTTCCCCCGGGGGGCAAAATAAATTTTTGTTTTTTAAAAACATCAAAGGTCAAAATAGAAAATTTTCTCCCCCGGGTTTAAATTTTTAAACAGGGCTGTATCAGAAAAAAGGGGGGATCCCTTTTCGTTTTTGAGGAAAGAAAATTTTAAAATTTAAAAATAGAAAGGGATTCTTTTCTGAAGAGCAGTGAGGGCTTTGGAAAATTTTCCCGCCCGAGGGAAATGGTCAGGGGGTTTTTAATAAACCCAGTTCAAAAGGGTTTGGATGCATTTTGGAGCGTAAAAAATTTAACAAGTTATAGGCCCAGGATTCCCGGAAGGGGGGTCCCTTGATCCCCGGGATTTTTTGATTGCCAAATTTGGGGTCAGGAAGGGGAAATTTTTCCCCAAAAAAGAGGACAATTGGCTTCAAACCCCATTGGGGGTTTTTGCCCTTTCCCCTGGAAACAACCCTTAGCACAAAAAGCCCGGGAAAAAAAGATGGCGACTTGTCCTTTTTTTTTGCCCTTTTTTAAAATATGAAAATATGAAAATATGAAACCCGGGATTTTTTTTCACCTTTTTTAATTACCTGTGTGGAATAGAATTTTGTTTTAAGTTTTGTTTGTGCGCGTCCCAAATTTAAACGGGGCTGGGGTTTCGCAAAAGTCAAAAAACCGTAACTGTGAGTTTTCGTACGATACACGGGGATTTTTTTTGGGAAAAAAAAACAACCCGGCCCGACTACAAGATTGCTGGTTTTAATTTTTTTTGCAAGGGGGATATATCAACATTTTCCCGGGGTAAGGGTTTAAAAATTTAAAAACCCATCTGAAAGTATACTGAAAAATAAAAATGGAAATTTTGGCTAACCCAAAAAAAAACCCCGCAGTTACTAGAAATTATGTTTTTTCCCCAAAATAAGTTAGGGCCCCCAAAATCCAGGAAATATTTCAATTTCAAACGTTTTTAATAAAGGGTATTCCACTACAAATGTTACAACTTAAATCTTGGGGAAAATTTTTTCCCGTGTTCTTTAAAGATAGAGCTTGTCGTGTTCGCCCCCCGGGGGGCCCCCCCTTACTCCCCCCAACCCTGAAATTTTCAGTGGTTGATTTGCCCTTTTAAAAATTTTCTAGCTAACTACAAAAAAACTTCAAATTCTAATCTAACTAAATTTTAAGGTCACAAACTAATTTGTAGAAGGGTTTTTTGTCGAAATAGACTAATTTCGTGAGCTGTTTGGCCACGGGGAATCAGGTTCCCATCCCCATTTAGACGCTGAGAGGCCACTGAGGCTGAAACAGGAAACGGTTTAAAGTTTAAAAAAGAGGGGCCCTTGAAAATTTTTTCCCGCCAATGCAACCATTTTCACATCCCCGTTGACGTCAGCACACACATTCACCCTGCTCATTTTTGTAATCTGATTTGCTGGCCCAAAAAATTTCAGGAAACGCCGGAAAAAAAGGGGCGATCCCTTTTTTTGATATGCACGATTTTAACCTTTAATTTTCCATGATCTGGGGAAAATTTTGATCACCATAAAAAAACCTTGGGTTGGGCCCATTTCAAAATTTGTCCCTTTAAAAAACCTCAACACTACGATAACTAATTTTGTCTTTTGCCGCCAAAGGTTACTACAGTTTAAAATTTACCCTCTTGCAGGGGTATCAATATTTAAACTATGTCTTTGCAAAATTTTAGTTTTACTGCAGGGGGCGTTTTTGACGGTTTTTAATGGGTGTTTCACTGTATAGTTTTTGTAATCTTTAAAATTTTCTAGGGTTAATTTTTAAAAAATTTTTTTCTTTTGACCCCGCATGCTATGTTCTAATATCAAAATGCCTTTGCCAAAAACATTTTTTTTGCTGCAGTTTTTTATATACTTTTTCCTCTGGCTACAGTGAAGGTCCCTTTTTTTTCCCGCTTTTAGTGAAGCCAAAAAGCTTGTGTTTGCTCCTTCAAACCCCCCTCTGCCTTTTTATTATAAACCCCGTTTTACCTGCTTGGAATCAAACGAAAAAGTCCCAAAAATTTTCCCTTGAATTGCACGTTGTATACTTCTGCACCACAATGTGGTTGCTGTTGGTGCTGCTTATGTCTTACATATATAGTATCCTGCATGTATATGTGTGTGTTTCAGATACTTCAGTTCTGACCACAACTGCAGAGAGACTTTTTTCTATTGTACTGGCGTGATGTTACAGTTCTGTCTATGGATGTAAATGTTCCATATCGTGCTCTTCACACTTCCTCTGCTAGCCTCTCCAGTAAAATACCACAAGTTCAGTTGTGGGCAATTTGATTAATGAAAGCTACACGTATCTTCTTTGGAGTAAAGAAAAGTTAAATTGTATCTAAGTTTTTAAACAACAGTTTCTCATCTACTATGTACTGTATACATAAACTCATTCGGGCAATCCAGCCCTTTGACTGGAGTTCCCAAAGGAGAAAGTGCAGACTCCACCTCTAGGGGGCCTATGGCTTTCTAAGTGGAGGATTCCTCTACAGCCCTAGTGGAGACCCACCTCTGTGGGCTCTCCCTCTCAGCTCTCACCGATATAGCTCCTATACTAAATAGGTCATTCTGGGTTTTCCCTGGATCAGGGGGAAGATGAAAATGTATGGATCAAGCCTGCTGATAATCCAGCTGTTCAAGAGTACTGTACTCCAGTATGGGCAAAAGAACTGATGTGCCGATGGCTTAAGCACCCTACTGAGGTGTCAGTAACCAAGATGTTCAAAAGCATGGTACCTGTAGCAGTGCTCAGCTGTAGGATACTATGGATAAGACAGCTGATGAGCCAATGGCTCAAGTTACACTACAGAGGTGATAATAGCCACGTTATCCAAAAGCACTGTACCATCAGTAGTGCTACACTGTGGGATACTATGGATAAGAGCCAATAAAGTTAGCAGGCCAAAGACACTATGAAGTTTTATCCAATCGAAAGTAGATGCAGACCTATATGAGGGTACAAACCTAAATAGGTTGATATAGGTAGAAGTCCGCAAGGAGTAAGAGAATAGTGGGTAAAAGGGTGGGAGGAATATAGTAGATCAGGCAGGGGTAGACAGCAATAAAGCACAGATATAGGGGGTTGAAAGATTCGTAAATACCTGTTGGAGCAAAGGAGAAAATGTAGCAGGCTGGAGAGCATGAGGAGCACAGTGAGTACACTATAAAGCTGATAATGGTGGGAATGTCATCTGCTGGTCTCCAGGTCCTTGGAATGCATTGAAATGAATGCACCTAGAGGAGACTGGTTCAGGCCGTAGATCGCACTGCGGAAAACCTGGAAATACGTCAAATACGTGACCTAGTTGTGAGTTGACTTCTGGTTGCTTGTCTGCCAAATCTAACAGCGTACAGTGCGGCTATCACCCAGAGGGCAGAGACATGTATTCAGTCCCTTAGATGATACAGCCCACACCATTGAATATAGAAATGTTGCGGTTGGTAGGAAAAGTGTCTGAAGTATGGGCATG
>JAODAL010075530.1:0-13960 GCA_025379985.1 Phyllomedusa bahiana
CTACTCCTGAACGGGTGATTTTTTTTCTACTGTACTTGAACCAGCGTGAACCAGCTTGAGTTGAGCATTGTTACTATTTGGATTACACAATCTTTCATTGCACATATTTGTGTATATTTCTGTTAGTGTTGTTTTGGAAGTTTATTTTATTGAAACATACAATAAAAGTTATGTTTTAGATTTACCCTCCACTTTCTATATTTATCTTTTACGGTGTTTGGAGCATGGAAGTATTTTCTGTATACTAGGAATACTTTTCGTTTTTTGATTTTGACTCCATGTGACTGATTCTACTAGTTATATTAGTTCTTTCCTGGATATCTATTTTTATTAAATGAAGATTTTACATTGTGTGTTCTTTAAAGAGGACCTGTGGCTGTTCCCGATAGGTCTGTTTCAGTAAATCCTTTTCTTCCCTGTGAAACAAAAATTCTGAAGCATCTTCTCTTATAACTCTGTGTTTTGCTGTTCCTCAGTTATTCTGTCAAGAAATATATATTTAATAATATTCTGAATATGTCAGCTAGGTGTTATCAATTGAGGGTGTGTCCCTAAACAGTCTGACATTATTCAATCAGTGCTGGTAGCGTCAATGGAATACTAACACCCATCTGACCAATTTAGTAACATTTATAGAATTAATAACATAGGAACAATACAACACAGAGTTATAAGAGAAGATGCTCCAGAATTGTTAATTGTTATACAGGGCATACAGGCAGGCCTATAGGGGGCATATAGGTAGGCAGGTTTATAGGGGGAATATAGGTAGGCAGGCTTATAGGAAGAATAAAGGCAGGCAGGGTTATAGGGGTATATAGGGGCCATACAGGCAGGCAGGCTTATAGGGGCATATAGACGCCATATAGGCAGGGCTATAGGGGGTGTAGGCACCAGTGTAAAAAAAAAAAACAAAAAACCCCACTTACCTCCCTCCATGCTCCCACGATGTGACCGAGTAGTCGGACGGTCAGCCTATGTGTGTGACGTCATCGCGCCACCCACGTCAGCACTGAGGGCCGGTGCCTGGTAAGCTTAAATAGCTTGTCTCACTACAAGGATTGCTTTTTATGTTAAAGATCTTGCAAAAAAAAAAAGTCACTTTGCAATATGTGTCCATTAACCGTGTCCTACCTATTCCTAGATATCCCCTCTTGCATGGGCTGCATCAGCTCCTCGGGTCACTATGGCTACAGACCTTTTCATTCTCTCCTGATAGGCCAGCAGCGCTGGTTACTATAGCTTCAGACCTGGTGTCCTCAGCAGCTCATCACTGCAGGCCAGTAGAAGCCAGTACAACCAGTAAACACGCCGCTGAATTCAAAAATGAAACCAACAAAAACAGGACTGAGATTAAATGAATCGATGTAGTGAGACAAGGCTGTAGACCTTAAAGGGGTCATCTGCTCTGTTAATACCGGACAGCCTGACTCCTGCCTCTGAATGCTCGGGACACAGGGACCGGGCGTTCAAAGGCAGGGGGCGGGCCCCGTCAGCAGTGCACTGTTACATTCATGCTGGCGGGCCCAGGAGCAGAACCACCAGGGCAGCTACTATGTCTGCTACCCCGATAGTTCTGCCCCTGTAATATATCTCTCTATATATCTCTCTATATCTCTCTCTCTCTCTCTCTAATATCTCTCTCTCTCTCTCTAAAATCTCTCTCTCTCTATTCTCCTCTCTATATCTCTCAATCTCTCTCTCTCTCTCCCCTATATTTATATATATAAAAATATATATATATATATATCCTATATATCTCCCCTCTCTATCTATATCTCTCTCTCTATATAATATAAAATTCTCTCTCTAAAAATATATATCTCTCTCTATATATATCTCTCTCTCTCTCTCTATATATCTCTCTCTCTCTGTATATTCTATCTCTCTCTCTAGATATATATATCTCTCTCTCTCTCATCTCTCTCTCTATATATAATATATTATATATATATATATATATATATATATAAAAAATATATAATATATATATAATTTTATATTTTATAATCTCTCTCTCAAGTAACATTTTTTTTCGAGATCCTGCCTATAATTTAATAATAAGGCCTCATTTTAGCCTCTATTTCTAAAGCATATGAGTCACACAAGAGTAATGTTTATAACATGTATTAGGTTTAAGGTGTACTAATGCCTCTAAATTCTACATTTTAAGAATAGGCTGGTTTGAAATAAATAGGTGGACACGGCTCCTGCACTTCTGTCTGGGAATAAAATGTTCCATTGTATTGTGATAGAAAAGAGCCTGTATTTGGGAATCAGCAGGCAGCATAAGCCGATGATTCCCTCTTCCTGCACTCCCCTTTGACCTTGCACAAGTTGCTTGACCTGTTTGTGCTCCAGTCCATCCATCTGTTGATAATTTGTAAACATTGGATCCATTGAAAAACAGATGTTGCTTCTAAAATGACACAACTATAATCATGTGACAATCAGAGCCTAGAAAAACAAGCTGCCACCTCATTCACGGGAGGAATGGAAAGGAAATGATCAAGACTTGGTATAGAGCACAGGCAAACAAATACTACGAGTCACTGTGTCTTCGCGGCTTAAGAACACATTTACCAGACTTTGTGCCTGTGACTTCACCAATTACAAATCTAGCCAAAGCCTTGTTCAGGTAATATGTGCCCATTGGAAACACTGGGCCCTTTCAAGCCAATGTTTCCTGTGGTCATCTACTTGGCATTTTCTTTGATCACTGATTGTCAGTTCCTTCTCAAGACAGACAGACAGCTGATCATAATACACAACACATTAAAAGGACACTAAATCTAAAGTTCATCTCATCTCCCTTTGCTATAAAGTAGAATGTCGTCAATTGTTCTTTGTTATAAGCTACTTTAGTCTTGAGAGAGGCTGAAAGCCAAAAATCTCTTTTCCCTGCCCACTGTTTTAGTTCCTACATACCCAGTTCTGATAACGTATAGGAAATAAGTGCTTACTTTTTTTAGTTGCATTTTCGTCAAGTTAGTAAGTTAGATTTTGAAACCAAGCAAAACTTATTTTAACACATTCAGTACCATCATGTAGTTTGGCTTTTTTTGAGGGACACAAAGGAACACACCCCTAAATCCTATCTGCCAAGTTTTTGGTCAAAACAGCTAAAAGGGGGATAAGACTGCATTATACTCTCCCCTCTCCAATCTGTCCTGAACGCAGCAGTCAGGCTTGTTTTTCCTTCCAGCCGCTATACTGATGCCTCTACCCTGTGTCAGGCACTGCACTGGTTGCCCGACCAGTACAGAATACAACATAAACTCATCACTCTCACCCATAAAGCTCTCCACAACGCTGCACCACCCTACATCTCCTCCCACATCTGTCTACCTCCCTACCCGTTCTCTCCGCTCTGCTGATGATATCAGATTACATTCCTCAATCATTCGAACCTCCCATGCCCGTCTCAAAGATTTCATACGTGCTGCACCAGTTTTCTGGAACATGCTACCGCAGGCGATCAGGCACAATAACTCTCATAG
Source organism: Phyllomedusa bahiana (assembly GCA_025379985.1). Lineage (NCBI taxonomy): Eukaryota > Metazoa > Chordata > Amphibia > Anura > Hylidae > Phyllomedusa > Phyllomedusa bahiana. The sequence continues at coordinate 3,501 of JAODAL010075530.1, forward strand.
TTTTTAGAGGGCCCTGAGAACACATCTTTTCAGTCTGACCTATCAAGATCCCTAATTGCTAACCCCCACCTGCTATCACACACATCTGTCACTCCCTACACTAGGGCACTCGTCTGTATATAGATGTACTGTCCAGGTGGCAGGTTTACCCAACTTTTATGTAAACCACCTCCTATTTATGTAACATGGCTGGACCATTGTAAACCTAGCACTTCTTAACCCTTTGTCTCACCCATACACCATAATAGATTGTAAGCTCTCACGAGCAGGGTCCTCACACCTTGTGCCTCATCTGTAAGTTCTTTTAATGTGTAATGTCTGTATGTATACCCTCTAAATTGTAAAGTGCTGCGGAATATGTTGGCGCTATATAAAGATTATTATTATAATACTATGTACTGCAGTGGTACAATAAAGCCCTCAAGGATTGGCACACCTAAGTCAGAAAGTTACAGATGTCAGAAATACCTAAATCCATTTCAATAGCTAAGTTAAAAATGTATTCATAAATTAAACAGCACTGAACAAGCTCAAAAAATATACATATAAACAAACAGACAGATGGCAAATCGGCCCAGAAATATGTATGTTTTAGATTCTTTGCTTGTGAAAACTTAGATATTTCCTGAAAAACACACTTGATCTGCACGCAAGGCTTAAAAACACATTTCTTTCACTGCTCAAGGTTTTGGCAGCTGTGGGTCATTTGCTCAGAAGTTCTAGGTAATGTTTCTTCAGTGTCTTGATGTAACTATAAAGTTGCACATGCACATATTTACGATACCAGACGCCAACATGATGAATAGGAATAACACAACTTAATTTGGACACTACTCCCTCAACATGAAGGGGAAAAAAGAATTTACAGGACAGCAGGAAAACCATTTTCTGGTTTAAGCCAATACTGATGGATAAGGAAGGGAAAAGCAGAGGCAAACGAAAGCCCATTGCAACAGAGGTCTCTCAACTTGAATTTCCTTTTTTGGAGCATATGCAGAAACTCTAGAGCCATTTTTCAGAATGCCAACTATTTTTTTTTCTTTTCTAACATGGAAGCCAAGATAAGGACTTGTTTTCTTTCTAGAACTAAAGAAAAGAAACCCAAAAAACATCATACTGCATAGATAAGTAAATCTTCAAAGTTTTTTAGGGTTTTGTCTTTTTTTTTTTTTACCACATCCCTACCCCTAAAACTTTTTCCCACTCAAGAATCCTATTAGAACCCAGTAACTTTACATTACATCTATAAAATAAAACTGCCCCCATACTATTAATAGTGGTCTATTGAATGACCATTTAATGGAATGTGTCATCAAAAAATTACTATTGTTTAACTCACATTTTATGTTAAACCCCATTTTGTAGGAATTTTTGGTTACGTTTTCTTTAAATTTTCCATATCACTTTCAATATTTTTTAATAATTCTTAAGTCCTGTAGTATTCACTTTGGCCACTAAGCCTAATAATCGTCTGATACTTCCTGCCTTTTTAGAGAGCTTTTTCAGCAGTTTGCTCATTTCAGCACAAAGAGGTTCAAACTGAAAGGAGACACCATTGTGTACAGATAACACAGAATCCACCAGTCACAAGAGGAATGTCACAGCTCCCCCTTCTCCCCTCCCTTCACAGTGAAAACTCTCCTAAACAAGTCTATGGGACAGAATCTTTTCTTAAGAACCCTTTAGGGGCACAAGCTGCTGTAAAGTATCTCTCTGACTGCTGTTAAAGCAGCGCAAGCAAGAATGTCTTCCTCACAATCATATATAGACGCCGAATAGCGAATCTACAATCGGGAAAAATAAAAACGATTTGAGAGAAAGCATATGGATCAGGGTCTTGATTTAAATAAAAAAAAAAAAAAAATAAAAAATGGCCATTTTCCCCTTTTAAAAAAATGTGTCCAGACGAAAATCACAATGGCTCATACTGTATGATAAATCCAGTGCATGTTTGGACATTCTTTCTACTTTATACTATGTTGGCTTAGGTTGTGCCACAAGTTTTATTGGAATTTTTGTCTCATTTTTTGCACCAAATGTTGCACATAAAAACCACATCCCTTAACACAAAGCTACACCCCTTCCATGAATCCTTTGCCCATTTTGTTGGAGGCAATGTTAAATGGGTCTAACACTGTCTAAAAACACTTTAATAAATGTGCGTAAAGCATGTATGTCAAGTAAATTTTGACCCAAATTGCAAACCAGAAAATTCTGACAACTGCCTTAGTACAAAGCCCCATTGTTCCAACAAAAAGAGGAAACAAAGCAGCAGCCAACACCTCTAGTGACAACTTATCCAGGGGGAAAAATAAAAGGTTCAAGTGTTGAAATCCAACATGCTGCTCCTTCTTTCCTCTAACATCATGCTATGGGGAAGAGTAGGGAGGCCCCTGTACATTAAGTATGGGGCATTAAGGGGTTTTCTCTCAACAGGGTTTGCAGACATCACTGTTTCTCTCATCTAACCAGCTTCCAATTCCAGAGCCGTTCTCCTTATAGTAGGAGTGTCTTTCCTCACTGAAGAGTGTGACATTACACCCTCTCCTTGCTCCCTTCCTAGTCGTCATCATCATTTTTATAAAGAGCAGGGGGAGAGAGAAAAATGCCCCCAGCTCTGCAGGACCTCCTACAATGGTCCCGTTCTCATGCCTGGAGAGCTTTTCACCCCCCCTCCCAGGCTCCAATCCTTGTAACTAGAACACCTGCATTGTTGTAAACCATTATAAATACTTACAACTTTAATAATGAAAAACAAATGTGAGAAAATTCACTCTGCTCCCCACCTCTGTTATCAGGCAGGAGGTAGAGGGGGAGCAGAATGTATAAGGCTGTGTTATACAGGGTGGGGGGATGAAAAAACAGCTAGATACTGAGTAACTGCCCAGATCCTTCACATAGAGCTATCACGGAAGGGGAGCATAAAAAGGGGCTCAGGCAGCCTTTATTACAGAGTCATAGACACAGCCAACACCTAGCTTAAGTTTCATTTATACACAGCTCAGAGGGTAGTGCAGGCAGCCAATCACAGCACAAGGACACATGTCACACACGGAGGCGTGTCCCGACCTGGACTGAACTAAATATCAGGCAGCCAATCATAGCAAAGAGGCACGCGGCCTAACCCCAGGCTTCAGATTTAGCTCTAGACACTCACAGATGAGCTAATAACTGTGTACTAAATGATTTAGGTAATACAAAACTAATTTCAAAAATGCTTATTTCTACTGTCCCCAACATTAGAGATATGATTCTTTGTAGTGACAAAACCAATTTAAGGTAAACTTCGCCACTCTTTTCTCTACTAGATACAGAATTCAACGGTGTAACAGCTAGTTACAATGCGTCATTACAACCGATGGGGCATTATTAGCTATGGAACTCTAGCATCACTCATTAAAAAATCACAATCACAATGGTTTCACCTAAGTGGTACCTTGGTACTAAATATAGAATTTTTCATAATAAGATTTTACTTGTCTTTAAGGGATAAAGGGTGACTCACCTCAGATGGAAGGGTAGCACTTCCTTACCCTGTGTGCAAATGATGTCATAGTAAAAAACAATTACAGAAAATGAACTGATTCATTGAGGAAATAAAAAAAGCTGCAAACATCTCAAAAACCTAAAAGGTCAGGTAAAGTATTCATTTGTTTGTGAATACTGAAACCTCTCCATGTTCACTGCTGATTTAGGAGCTCAAAAAACAAAACACTATTAAAGACCTAAACCCCAAAAAAAGCTGTTAGATGTCATAAACGGCCAAAAAAAAATTTCACATTTAAAAATATTCCTGCTTCTGCTGATCATCAGCAGGAATGCAAGGTAAGTTTTAGGGCATGTCCCCACGGCACAGAGCAAATACCAAATCGGATTATCCGACCGATATTTTTCTCTGGTTTGGAACCGTGTACATGGCTGCAGGGGGGCACTTTTCTCCACTGCTTGTGAAGAAAAGTCCTCCCCCTTTGCATTGACCTGTTCATTGTCCGCCAAAAGCCGGGCAGAATAAAAGACATGTTCAATGTTTTCAGACCGCCAGCATCTAAAAAACATTCAATCTCCACTGCAAAAATCACGCAAAAAACAACAACAACAAAAAAAAAAAAAAACTAAAAACAATGGTAAAATACTAGTCGTATTAAATTAGAATCCGACCAATATTTTATCCTTGTCATTTGGATGAAGCCATAAACAGGTTCACCAGGTGGACCTAAGAAAATTAATTTTCCCCTGTCAGGACCCAAGTCAACAAAAGCCCTGACTGGTTATTGAAGGGCTAGTTAATGGGTGGAGATTCACCTACTAACGTCTACTTTTAACTTACTTAGGTTCATTCCCCATCACATTTTGGGACTCCAATCACTGGTATCGTTCTACATAGACCATTCTTTTATTTCATAGACCGTACAAATGGTGTACACTAAAAAAAAAAAAAGCAAATGTAGACCAATACAGACTAAGTTTGCCTTATATACCCTTTTAGCTTTACTGTGGTATACATTATTACACCTTTTTATCAAGGCATCTTAAATACTAATGATGGAGCCAAGACATGCGGCTGTGTCGGACATAAAATATTGCCTTTAATTCAGGACTATGAAAATAAATGCAATAAAAAAAAGTAAAAAATAATTCATCACAAATTGGACATACTTCAATTGGCACAAATAAAAAAAAAAAACATCAAAATAAAATTTAGCCATCACACAGATCCCACAGTGAAAAAGTTTAAAAATAAATTATTGGTTAGTAAACAGCAATGCAAAGCAAAATTTTAAAAATTAGATATTTTATAAAAGTAGTAAACATGGTGAAAAAATATATAACTTTGATATCACCTAAATTGTATTGATTCTGTAGAATAAGATATGTCACTTATACCACAAGGTAAAAACAATGCCTACCCCGAAAAAATCTGTTTTTTTAAAACAAAAAATATGGTTAATCAAGACAAAAGAGTTTACTTAGCATCATCTATCAATTAACAAAAAAAAGTTTCCAAAAATCCACGGCTATACAAAGTTTAGCAAAATGGCTCCTATAGATAACAATAAAATTTATTACCCTGTGTGAACAGAAACATGGCAAGAATTTTTATTTGAACTGAATTTAAAAGGTATTTTCGTCCTTTTTTTTTTCTAACATACATAGACTACCTTTTGCCTAATGTCTGCTTTCTTCTGAACCTACACTTGAAACTGACACAAGCAGGAAGAAGAAATGTACTTTTTTCTATTGTTTTATTAAGTGTCTAAAGCTGCTTTTAAGTACCGTAGAATTTGGGGTTTTTTGAGATGAAGGTGATTTAATGCAGCAGGGAATTATTAAGGGAGGAAACAAAAATGTACTTTTATTAGGTATCTAATATACCTTGGCTTTATTTAGAATGAAATACTCTAGAAAGCTGGAAATTCACATGAATATGCTTTAGACCAAAAAAAAAATACTTTAAGAGAACCTGTCACATAGATTAAGCCCCCCTTGCTGAGGACAGCACAGGCTAGTGACAAACATGCTGTTTCCAGCTCTGTGTCCCTTATTTGTAAGATGCAGCAGTTTTAGAGTAATTTAATGCTCAAATCTGCGTTTCAGCCAGAAAAGAGTCAAAGAGTTTTTTTTCCAAACCCCGCCTGAGGTAGCCCCGCCCACCTCAACTGATAAACCTATTACTTTGACTAGGTAGTCACAGAAAGAAACAAAAAGACCCTACTCTAAAAAAAAACCTTTTAATAAAAATAGTAATAACATTACAATCCCATTACAACAAACAACAAATTACTCAAAAACACACATGATTTCCCTAAATTATGCAGGAGAAATAAGGGGTAGTTATAACCTATATACCAAAACTATTTACTCCCAATAATTAGGAAGGAAAACAACTCCCTATTATAACCTACAAAAATACCTATAGAAAAAAACTGAGTCATCGTCCCAAAAGGGGACAGCCCATTTACCGTAGACTAAACCTATTGATATACTATCTCTAAAGATTAATGTAATGTACATCCAAATAGGGGAAAAAGAGGGAAACACCAAAATTAACAAAACAATACTTAGCCTAAAACCATTGATCCGCAACTAATCCCTACCATTAATCCGCCCAAATCCCAAAAACGCGTTTCCCCCCCAAAGATAACAGGGGTTCCCAGGGACACAAAAAAACATGGCTTTTTCGGGAATTGGACCTCCAATAATTTTAAAATTTTATCCAGGTTTAACCTTTCCAAAAAGCTGGCAGCCAGAGAAAGATATTATAAAACAATATGGGTTAGTCTCCCTGGTTTTTTGGGCCCGCCCTTTTCGGGACAAAGACCCCGTTTTTCTATAGTGTTTTTTGTGGGTTTAATAATAGGGAGTTTTTCCCTTTTCTAATTATCGGTTTTGTAATTTTTTTGGTTTAAAAAAAAATGCAAAAAATTTTTACCCTTATTTCTCCTGCATAACTACTTGGACCAGTCTATTCCTAACTGCTGGGAGACTTGTGGTGTCAGTTATTTGTACTTTGAATAGGTAGAAATATGTGAATAACTGTAAAGGGGGCGGGGCAAACCTTTTCATTTGGGGGCCCGGCTATCACCTGCTCATGAATAAGATTTGAGCTTTAAAAACGCTCAAAACTACAGAAAATCTTACAGAAAAGGGCACATGCGGGGAAACGCAGGTCTTTCACCTAGCTTGTGTGTTTCAACAAGGGGGGCAAAACCTATGTGTCCCGGGTTCCCCTTTAAAAACAAAAAACCCCCTTAACGGACATTTGTCGAACTCAAAACCCCCCAATGCCGGGTGGGGGTTTTTCCCCCGAAAATTTGGGACCAATTAGTAATTCAAGCGGGATCTTGCGCGCTCAAAAGGCGGGGGCGCTTCAAAAAACGCGGCAGGGAAACCCGGGCGGTAAATACCGCGGGCCCATCATCCCCGGCATCCCCCCAGGGGCCGGGAAGTGAGCCCCCGGCCGGGGGGGATTAACCCCCCCCATGTGGGCAACATCGGGGTTTCGCTCCATCGGGGGCCCGCGGGGGGGCGGGATTTGAGCCCCTTTCCGCCCGAAAACCGGCACAGTAATGGCGCTGGGCGCTGCTATTTGGAGCCCTCCTACCAGGCACCCCGGGAAAGCTGAATGACAGACCCGGGGTTGTCTTTTTACTCACAAGCCCACAATTTCATTTGGGGGCACTTTGACAGACGTTGCCATGGAGACCACATACAACTATAAGCTTTATGCAAACTCCTATTTCCAATGAACGATCGACGACTTTCCCAAGAAAACCCCCCCCCGGGGGAAAAAGGTAAAAAGGTGAAAAAGAAAAAAAAAAGTGAAAAAAAAGTAAAACACAAACACAAAAAATAAAATAAAAAAAACGAAAAAACCCCCTTTTTTTTTTTTTTTCCCCCCTTAACAAACCCCAAAATCGCCCCAAAAAAAAGATAAAAAAATAAAATAAAGTACCCATTTTTTTGGTATCGCCGCGTGCCGTAGCGACCCCCCCCCCCCCCAAAAAAACTTCAATTAACCCAAAAACGGTGAACGCCGTAAAAAACAAAAAAACAGTCACAAAAATTTTGCGTTTTTTTGTACATCCTGCAGCACAAAAAAATGGGAAAAAAAAAAGCGATCAAAAACCCTAAAATAAAGGGCCAAATTTTGTCCAAATTAAAAGGGTAAAGTCCATCCCGAAAAAAAAAAGCCCTTTTAACACAGATTTTGAAAGGGGAAAAATTAAAAATTTTCTGGTTTTTTAAAGAAAAAAAAAATTAGGGGGATGCATAAATATTGTTTTACACAAAAAAAAAACATTTTTTTTTCAAAAAAATTGTGCTTTCAAATAAAAAAACTACAAAAATTGGTATAAACCGAACCCCTTCTCAATCCACAAAAGTAAAAACAAAACGGGGACGGATATTTGCAGGGGTGAAGGGCAAATTAAAAATAAAAATAAAAAACACTGCAGGATTGAAAGTATTTTTTTTCCCCCTTTCCCAAAAAAAAAACGGATTTAAAAGCGATCATAAAGTCTTGCCCCCCCTAAAAAATTTTTCCCAAATAAAAATGTCAACTCATTCCCCGAAAAAAAAAAAAGTCCCTATACACTCCAAAAACCAAAAAAAAAAAAAAAATTAGGGGGGCTCTGGGACTGGGGTGTTTAAAAAAACTTTTGTTTTTTTTTTTAAAAATAAGTGTTTTTTTTGTGCAAAAGCAGTAAAAAAATTAAAAAAAAAATTATACAAATGTGGTTTTGCTGAAACCCGTATCAAACCTGCTAAAGGGAAAACTGAAAGCATTTATACCGCACAGTAAACCCGTCCGAAAACATAAAAAAAAAAACCCAACAAACCCAAGGGGATTGCTATATTTTGTACAAAAGGGCCTCACTTAAACCTTAATAAAAAGGGATCAAAGCATCAAAATGCCCCCCATAAAGGTCCCCCAGTAAAAACATCAACTCATCTCGTAAAAAACAAGCCCACAAGCAGCTCCATTTTCAAAAAAATTTAAAAAAGCTATGGTGGGCGAATAGGACAAAAAATAAAAAAAGCAACCTTTTTTTTTAAAACTCCGGTTTTATTGTGTAAAAAATAATAAAAACAAAAAAAAAAAATAATAAATTTTAAAAATTTATTTTTAATTGTAACCCCACCCCCAAAAGTAAAGTTAAACCCGTCATTTAAACCCGAAAAGGGAATACTGTAAAAAAGAAGCCCAAAAACAAAGGGGGAACCTTTCGTTTTCCCCCCCCCATTTTTCCCTGGGGGCAATTTCCCAAAAAAAAAACTACTTTAACACCTGTTCGCCCCCAAAACCCCAATAACACCCTTAGATTAAACCCTGAGGGGTGTTTAATCCAAAATTGGGAAAAATTCTGGGAGGTTTTTACCTTTTCAGGACTTTGGGGCTTTGCAGAAGCGACATTTGGGCCCCCCCAATTTTTCTGTGCGCCAAAAAGCCAAATTGCCTTTTCCCCCCCCCTTTTAAACCCCCTTCCCATTTTCGCCCAAACAGCAGTTTCCCCCCACAAGTAAGGTATTGCCGAACTTGGAAGAAATTGCCAACACAATTTTTGGGGGTTTTTTTTTCCCAAAATTCCTTTAAAAATTAAACATTTTTCCCGCTAAAATTTGCAGATTATTGGAAAAAAAAATATAATTTTTTATTTTCAAAGCAGAACGCTAAAAAAAATTTTGAAAACCCTGTGGGGCGATATAAATCACAAAAAAACCTCTGGAATAATTTCCCTAAAGGGGGGTATTTTTCCCAAAATGGGGGCCTTTTTTTGGGGGGAATTTAAATTTAAATTTTGGAACCTTAGGGGGTTTCCCCAAAACCCAAATTTTGGGCCCCCAAAAAAATTTTTAATTTTAAAAAAAAAGCCCCAGATCCAATTTGGGGCTCCTCCCCATTCTTTTTGGGGATTTGGGGGGGGGGGGGGGGTTTTTAGCCAAATAATTTCACATGGGGACATTGGGATAAACTTTTGGGAAAAAAGCAGAATCTGGGGAAAACAAAATATATTTTGCATTTCCCCGATCACCCTTTACCTAAATTTTTGCCCATAATGTAAAAAATTGAAAATCTGGGAAAAAAAAATGAAATTTTTAAATTTCACTTTCCCCCTTTTGGGTTTAAATTTTGTGAAACCCCCTAATGGGTTAATAAACCTTTCCCCAAAATTTTGGTTTTGTTTTACTTTAAGGGGGGTAGTTTTCTTAAGGGTGAGGTCATTTAAAGGGGTATCTAACAAAAACAGGGGGGGGCCCAAACAAAATCCCCCGTTTAAGACTGGAAGGGCCCCAAAAATTGAAAATTTCAAATTTTCTTGAAAATTTGGGAAAAAAACTAAACCCCAAAATTTTTAGCCCCTAATGTCCCTAAAAAAAAAAAAAAACAAATTTTAAAAAAAAGATTCCAAACTAACAGCAGACATAAGGGTCGATCTAGTTTTTAAAAAATATTTTTAAATTTGGGAATAACTATCTGTCTTTCAAGCAGAAATTTTTTTAAGTTTGAAATTGGTAAATTTTTCACAAATTTTTCCCCCATAATTTGATATTTTTTACAAAAAAACAATTTTTTTGGGCCAAAAAATTTTTTACTAAACTTAAAGCACCCAATGTGTCAAAGAGAAAACAAATTTTCGAAACACATTGGGTAGGGTTTAAAATGTCAAAAATTATTCTCAAAATAAATGACACATACAGATTTCAAAAAAAGGGCTCTGTAAAAAGAGGCCAAAACTGGCTCCGGGGGGTAAGGGTTTAAAACCAAATTTTAACGAGTCCAAGAATCACAACTAATTGAAAGGCTTTATAACTTTTTAAAAAATAAAAAAAAAACCCGAATACACTGGCTCTCTTTACTAAAGTGGTTTGCAAACCCGAAAAGGGTCTTAATATGGGGCAAAAAGTGGGACATTTCCTTGGGTCCAAAAGGGTTAAAAAACACATTTATTACGGGCTTA
>JAODAL010075531.1:0-13959 GCA_025379985.1 Phyllomedusa bahiana
TGCACCCGGCTGCTTCCCGGGGCACGATCACAAGTAATATCATCAAAATCACCCCATTTAAACAAATAAAACCCCTTTCAGGATTCTTACGATTGCAAAACCCCCAGTGACATTTGTTATCCCCAAGGGGTTTACTGCCATTTTCCCACATATTTTATCCCCAAACGATGGAGGGGAAATGCTGTATACAGACTGCGTCGCACGGTGATACTGTGTTGCGGCTGGAACTCTGCAGCAAAAAACTCGTTTTTGCAATTTTTTTTATTTTTCGCTAATGGGCATATAGGCAAGTATTAAACAACCCTTTAATGACCTACAGCTCACCTGATATAATACAATCAACTATTTGCTGATACGTAAGTATTCCCTCTTATGCAGAAAAAGGGAAAACCATGAACAAAGGCACTCTCCTTGTGTAGTATTTTCGACCCAATTAAAATGACAACAATTATGTCAATGTATACTGTGCTTAGCTTTATAGCTTATGCTACTTTAGGCAAAACTCTATAACGTGTGAATCCTGCAGTCGCTCCACCACACATTACAAGGCTGCCCCAAGGGGAAGGGATTTTTAGTTCTTAGAAGTCTTTAATCTGGGACATCAATTTCCGTTTGTCCCATTTAATAGTGAAGTCAAAAGGGTTACTGGGTTCCAGAGTGATAAAATCATGTCCCCAAAACTAGTCTGCCCAAAAATATTATAACAACCAAGAAAAAAAAAATCCTAGTATAAAAATGAACTTTTTTTATTATCCTTTAAAAAACTCTATTAATCCCCAACAAAAATTTAAAGCACTTTTTACAAATCACTACAATAAAAAACCGGGGTAAAAGCTAAAACAAGGATAGGTACAAATCCCAAATTTTCACAAATTCACTTTATCAAACACCACATAACCCCCCCCCGCAAAATTACATGTTAATCAAGGATGTACCTCACTTTTTGATGCATCAGAGGGGGGGTTTTTTTCCAAAGGAACTGGGGTAATGAATAAATGGCATTAAAATTAAAAATTTAAATTTAAAAACCCTATCCAAATTTGGGCCCCCGCCCCAAAAAAGGGCGACCCCACTTCTCAAACGAATTTCCCTAGTTAAGTAAAATATATCACAATATGTTTTTAATATTTTAAAAATTTTTCTAAATATATAGTCAAAATTCAAAAACAGGGTTTTAATGCGTTTCCCCCAATGGGTTAAACAGGGGACCTCCACAGACAGGGGGGTTAGTGATTTACAAACACGGGTACTGGGGTTTAAAGCCCTGAAAATACCATAAAGACAACTAAAAAACAGACGCCCTTAAGACTAAAAAGCTCCCCCCCCAATTTTTACTTTTAAAAGTTCATAATAAAATCTTTTACAAAACTAAAACGGACAATTTTCATCCCCAACAAGGGGCCTAAAGCATTTTTGCTTAGCAGAAATCATTGATCTTTTTAAATTAATCAAGTTTTAAAGGGCTTTTTAGAGTGCAGATGTAGCACGCTACTGGGCCGCGCCTGAGGAGCCCCAAAAGCCCCCTCTCCCACAAAATGAGAACCAGCATTATAAGTGGCAATGGCATTTGGGGGGCCCTTTCCCTTTTTTTATACGGGGCCCAAGCTTAAAGTTACGCCTCTGCAAGTTTTTTTTAATAGTTCTCACGGAAATTTAATGTCTTGCCCCCAACCCCCTTTAGTCTTTTTAAAATTGAGGGGGCGGGGAAATTTGATGCCCCTGAGACACCAACTTTTGATATAAATCAAATATTGAAGGCATATTATGAAGGGGGGGCGCACCTTTTTCCTGCTCAAAAAGCTTGGCACTGTAAACCCCGGTTGTAAGCAATTTTTAAAAATTAATGTGAAAGTTTTTGGGGATGTTCGGGGGGTGTTGCCCACATTCCCAGAATTAGACACTTTAGATTCTTTGATACCCCAACTGGGTGCAAAACAGTTAGCAGCCAGACCGGGTTTAAAGGTGGTTTTGACCACACTTGCATTTGGCCCCAAAATCCCCCCTTATTATGACCTGCAGAAGAACAGTTATACATTTGACCATTCTACTAGCCTTAAAGGGGGTTGTCTCACTCTCGATTCTCATACCCAGCCCCTTTTTCTCTTTTTATTTTTACGATTTTTATGTTCTACTGGACTGCAGAAGAGTTTCAGGACACCGGGGTCTGCCTATACGACAACACGGTAGTTACGGGAGAGATCGAACAGGTCTGAGCTATCGATTGGGGAGCTGATGACCCCATAAAAAGGAATATCTCAAATATAGGACACTTTTAAGGGACAAATTTAAAAAGGACTTTTTCGAAAGATCTTTAACATAAACAAAAACCCTTTACTTGTTTATTTAAATTAGAATACTATTTAAAAGAGGAAAAGTGAACCCAGGCCCCTTCTTTTTTCCCCCCTTTGTAATGGGTTTAAGGGAATTTAAAAGGAGTGCAATAATTTAAACAGGCTTGACAAACCACCATTTTTTTTTGTAGTAAATTTTTTTCAAGACATTTTAAAAACAAGCGGGAGCTAAAAAAAAACAAAAAATGATTTTAAAAAAACATGTGGTTTCTTGACCCCTAAAGGGTGAAAGGACTTACATTAACCAATTTATTTTTTTTAATAATTTTTTTTTTATTACCCCTTTAAAAACTCTATGGTTTCCCTTGACTTACAAAAACATTGTCATGATTTTTTTTTTTTTTTACCTATTTATTTCATTTTTTAAGGATTTTAACATATTCAGCTCAAAGGTTTTTTTTAAAAAAAATCCTGCTACAAAGTTTGGGAAAATCCCGAAATAAAAAACAAAAAAACATAGTTATGCATTAAGCAGACTGTTACTGGACACAATTAGACAGATAAAAAAATTACCCCTATGTGGGTTTAAAAAATTATTTATAATTGTTAAAAAAAAAATAAATAAGAAAAACAAAAAAGAAAAAAATTTAGAAAAAAAAACTAATTCTAAATGTTACAACCAGTTGGTTTTGTTTTGGGAAAGACATATGAATGTGGGAGTAGGCCAGGTTCATGAAATTGCTGGCATGACACATCCCCCCTTTTGCCACCTCTTTTTTAGGCCAACCCCAGCAAGAAAGCTCAGGGAAAGGTAGGAGTGCAGAATTTTCAGCAGGCTCCAAACTCCCTCAAAACAAAGCCTTCCCGTCCACCCGAAAGGGGGTCCTCCCGTGAACCCTTTTTGGAATTTAGAATGTCAGGGAAAAGAATGGGGGCAGAGACAGTGGGTTTTTGAGAAGCTTTTCCCCGGCCACCCCGTGTCAAATGAGAGATAAAGGGTTGGTATATGTAAATGGCTGAAATGAAAATGTAGGACCGCATTGATTTGTCTGAAGATTTTTTAAAGGCCCCAAGGGCCCCAGGGGCAAAATTTTAAGAAGGCACCTTGAAAAAAATATTTCAGGGGATAATAATTTATTCCCAAATTTGGGAGAGGAAGAGGCCCGCTTTTTTTTCAGTTGGACTTCATAGAGAAAGGCTTTAGGAGGGAGGGGCAAGTCTGTCGCCGGTTTTTGGGAAAAAAAAACCATCGAAAATACTATGGTAAAACCAAGGGGGGGGCATAGGGGGGGGGAGGGCATTGAGGATGTGATAGTAAACAATAAAAAAAGGGGATGCTCCAAAGACTCCCCAAAAAAAGATTATTTTTTTAAATCTGCCAAACGACAACGAAAAATGTTAGGGAAATTTTTTGGTATCTGATTTTTTTTTCCCCTTTCCATTGCTATTTTTTTGGGTGAAAAAACAGGGAGAAAATCCAGGGGGAAGAGTCTTTTGAGAAACCCCTTTGGGAAAAATTTTATGGTATACTCAGACAGGCATGATTTGCAGTGATAGATGATACACCCATTGAGAGATCCGGTGAAGTCAATGGGACCCTATAGGGCCTTTGGGGAGGCAAGGCTCTGCCCCTTTTTTTCACAAAGATTTCGCATATCATTTAAAGAGTAGGCAATAGGGGAGGTCAAGGCAGAGAAGGGGAAGCCCTTTGGGATGACTTTAAAAACAATTTTGGGAGCCCCCAAAAGACCCTACTGGCACATGGATGGGGGTCCAAAAATCTACAATGGTCAATGCCGATGCAACCAGGGAAAGGGCCCAAAAAAGTTTAAAGGAGTTAGACAGCACATAAAAAAAAAATGCTTTTTAGAAAGGGGCTCCAATTGAAGCATACGGTTTTTATGATTATTTAAAAGGATTCTACTGGGGTCTGCCCATCCATGGAAGAAAAAAATCAATCTACAAGTGGGAAAAATTTTAAGTTTGGGGAACCCAAAATCTTGGGGGTGAGTTTTTCGCAAGCCCGAGTCGTGCTGGTGGAGGGAATTTCCCCCAACCGGGGAATTTTGTTACTAAACATTTTTTTTTATTGAAAAATCTCCTTGCCAAACCCCAAAGTTGGACCCGGCTTCAAGGGACAAAAACAATGTTCCTTTATTGCACGACATCATTCATTCCATACACCTTTTTTGTTTCCTTGCCCCAAAAATTTAGTCCACTTGACTTGCCTTGATTCGATAGCTAAAGGTGTGGCTAGTAGCGGCAGAGGGCATTGGAAGGTTGGCGCCAGTCTGGGAGGCCTTCTGTCATGAGAGGGGACTTGAGTTTGTTCTAGAGCTTGTTCTCAGAAATGGAGATCAATCTTAGTCGCAAGGTATACAAGGCATAGATCTCTATCTGACAATTTGTCCTTCATGCCACCAGATAAGCTCTGCCAGACAGGGGAGTAGCTAAAGACTCATGGCTCAGGTGCAAAACTTCAGCTTGAGACCCCCTACCTCCAGACACTGTATGTTCACCAATACTTTTCAATGACAGGTTCCCAAATTGATGTGACGGATGTCTGAAGTGTAGCGCGCTGTAGAAAATTATTTCTATTTAAAGGGATTGTCCAATAGAAGCAAATTAATTTCAATTGGGGCCAAAGAAAAACAAGGGTTACAGCCGAGATGTCTGTTCTCTCTCCCCCTCCCCCCAAAAAAAACCACTGGAAAAAATGCAACTGTGTATTTGTTTTTTGGGTTTAGTTGTTGTTGGAATTTACACTGAATAGTTTAGTTGACTTATCTGTATTCTGTGGGTCAGCATACATGAGCCACATTATCAGCGCATGTCACAACTATATAGTGACTAATACCACCATAACATTACTGACCAAACCAGTACAGCAAGACCAATATTACCAATAAAAAACATATACAAGGACCAAAGAATACCCCACATATCACTACCATATAGTAACTAATACCACTATACTTTTACTGAGCCAACCAGTATACCAAGATCAATAATACCAAATGCGACAATAGACAAGCACCTATTAATACCAGTATATCAACATCATCCCCACTTATCACCAAGATAAACGGTCTGAATAATACCATCATATTGTTACTGAATATAAACCGTTACACTAAGACCACTATTATAAGCATACAGTGATCAATAAAACCAATAACAACAATAGACAAGCACCTATTAATACCGGTACATCCTTATCATCCCCACATATTCCAGCCGTTCTGCCTCAGCTGCTGCCTGCTCAGTACAGGCAGTGTCTGTGATCGCTGCATCTTTGGGTCTATGTGACCCAGAGATGCCGCTTAGTGGTTTTGGGGGGGGGGGGGCTGTAGTATGGGCCCAGTCGCAATTGTGACAGCTGCAAACCCTGTAGTTACACCACTGCTGGTGCTGGTAGTGGCCCACAGAGTCGACACCATCCCTTACGGTCAAAAGGAATGAGGTGGCTGAGGATGTGTGGCCTGGTTAATCCAACATCACTTGAAAAACTTCCAGGAGCTTTCTTAAATTGCGGGTCTCTAGCCCTTCACACTCATACATGGGATTCGCCCAAGCCAGGGCTTGTCCGGACAACAACAAAGAAACCCATAAAGCAATCTTTACTTGGTCTGATGGGAAGAGATATGCATGGAGACTGAAATGTATTTGCTACTAGTTTATGTATTTGCCACTAGTGTGGACCCACTGTGCCATTGGCCGGGCTTACCCTTGAAGGGTGTGACTTGGTAACTACCTGGTCTTCACTCGAGTCTCTGATGTTGAGAATAGGCATGGGCAGTTAGGGTAGTCACTAGGTGCCACTCCGGAGTGGTTCCTGAACCAGTGGCAGCTAATCAAGGGGTCTGGCCAGGTCTCCCTATAGCCAAGTGGGGACTATTCAGCAACATCACAGTGTAGCAGTGCTGGAAGTGTTTGGAGCATGTAGAGAAGCAGCTTCAACGAGATGACCTAAGGCAGGAAATAGCCGCACAGTGAATGCGGTGAGTAGATTGGCGTGACACACCTTTTCATTCTGTAGTTATTGTTTTTTAGTTATTTTGTATATTGTGAATATGTATTGATAACATGAAAACCTTGAAGGTTACCGATAGAATTAAGTAACAACCCAGAATATGTTTTATATTTTAGACTCTTCAAAGTAGCCCCCTTCGCTTTAAAGACAGCTTTGCCCAATTGGTATTCTTTCATCAGCTTCATGAAGTAGTCACATTGAATGGTTTTTTAACAGTCTTAGGCTAGATCTACACAGCATCGGACAAAAAATGTCTGTTTCGGACAAAAAACGTTTTTTTCCAATGCATGACCACACTTTTTATCACTAAAAACCGCGGTCCGTTCTTGTTTTTTGCCAATGGCCCATACAATTGATTGTATGGGAAACTGACGACAAACTCAAAACGCAGGCGGATTATACAATATGTTGTATAATACGTCGGCGCCATCAAAACGAGCAGAAAAAAATGACCTTTGTAGACTACAGGTCCTTTTTTCTCTGAAAGTCTATGGGCATGCAAAATAGTTGGATTTTCAGCAGTTTTAGAATACTAAAACCACCGAAAATAAAATTGTTTTGCATGTTGTGTAGACATAGTCTTAAAAGTTCCAAAAGGCTCAGAGCATTTTTTGGCTACTTTCCTGTAACACTACAGTCCAACTCATTAAAAACAATGCTAATTAGATTTAGGTTGAGTAATTGTAGGAGCTATGTCATCTGATGAAGCACTTCATTACTCTCCTTCTTAGTTAAATAGAGCTTACATAGCCTGGAGGTATGTCTGGGGTCATTGTCCTGTTGAAAAATAAATGATGGTCTCACTAATGCTGTGGTACCCATGCTGGTTATGTGTGGCTTGCATTTTCAATTTTTCTTGGTAATAATTTCTTTGCAGTAATGCAACCATAAATGCTATTCTCACAGTCTCCTTTCAACCGTTGATATTGAGATGTGTCTGGTACTTGATCTCTGCATTTTTCGTGGGCTGGTTACTCTAATTAACTTATCCTCTGCAGCAGAGGTTAACTCTTGGCCTTCCTTTCCTGAGGAGGTCCTTTTGAGAGTCAGTTTAATCATAGCGTTGGATGGTTTGCATGACAGCAGTTGCGGATACTAGATAAGTTCCTGTAAAATTCTGCATTGACTGACTGACCTTCATGTCTTTAAATAATGAAGGACAGTCATTTCTCTTTACTTAGTTGAGTGTTCATTGCCATTCTTAAATTAGAAAAGTACTTGAATAGGGCTAAACACTGTATGAATCTGTGTATCAATCCTACCTCTGAACAACACAACTGACGTTCTCAAACACATTTTGAAATAAAAAAAAGTCACAAATTAACTCTTCATAAGGCCTACGTGTTAACTGAATCCTACTTCAGGTCTACCTAAGAATGTTAAATGAGAAAATAATAAGAGTGTGCAAAGCTGTCATCAAAGAATAAAGGGATTGCTTTAAAGAATATAATACATATTCAGATTTTTTAAACACTTTTGTTTACTATTTAATTCTATATGTGATCCTTCATAGTTTTCATGTCCTTCCTATGAATTTACAATGTACAATATTAATAAAAAACAAAAAACATGGAATGTATTAGGAGTATTATGTCCCTTTAAGATTGTTTTATGCCTGTTACCTAGCCTCAGCCTGAGGTTGGAACAGAATCAATGTGTTCAGAACCTGTGTCCAATCAATGGCTTAGGCAAGGTATTTAAACCAGTCCATTTACTGCTTGCCTGTGATTCTTCCTGTGTCCTGGCTCAATTCCTTTGTTCTGCTATCAGTTTGTAAAGTGTTTTCTGGTTTTGGACTCTGGCTTGTTTTCTCAGTTCTTCTTCTGTTCCTCATTTTGGTACCATGAACTCTCCTGGCTTTTAACCCCACTACTACTAGTTTGTTCTGTGTTTTCCATTCGCATTTGTTTTCCTATATTTCTCTGGTGAAGTGAACTGGGTTTCTTGAATCCAAGTCCATCCTGCTTTGCAGTGAGCTCCGGGAAACACCAAGAGGTAGCCTTAGATTCTCCCTCTTAGAGGGTATCTGATTGCAGACAGCAGTTATGAGAGGACTCATTTTGTTTGTTTTGCCTTGTTTGTGCCTGTTTTGAGAATTGCGGGTAAAGGAAATTTCCCCAACTAATAAAAGGTCTAAATACATTAAGACCGCTTAAATTTTATGGAGAATAAACATTTGGGCGACATGTATGAACTGCATGTCGGGGCGAAATTTTCCGCCCTTTTTTTCCCGGGTGAAATTTGCGCCTGATTTATGTCGGCAGGGGGCCCGCTATAACCCTATGTAAAGCCGCCCCCTCCCAGTGTTGGGGCACGTGCGGGACTGGGGCGCAGTGTGGCGCTGTGCCTATATTCGCCCCCCCGAGGTAGTCGTCATAATGGGGGGGAAAAGCCCGCGTCCCTCCCCAGTGTAGGGGGGCCAGTGGGGGGCTTAGGCCCAGAAAGGATGCGGAAGACGTGTTCCGATTAGGCAGGGGGAAAACAGCGAGAAATCATTAAGATGTCGTGGGGTATGAAAAAAAAAAAATCGCCCCCTTTTTAAAAGGCGGGAAAAAATTCTAGAAAAGAGCCAAATCAAAAAAAAAAAAAAAAAACACTTTTTCCCAAAAAACTAGAAAGGGTAATCAAGAAATTTGGATATTTGGGAAAATTGCCGGGAATACAAACAAATTTTAAAACCATGGCGGGAAAAACCAGCCCCAACAGAAAGGAGCGACAGGAACATCAAAACTAGGAGAAATTTGACCCCTCAGAATCAAAGGGGGGACGTTTAAATAAGTAAAAATAAAAAGGTTAATTTTTTTGGTTGAGAAAGGGGGGGTTGGTATCACGGCCAATCAGAATAGGAGGACAGGACCCATTATGCCTTTGGGGAAGTTTTGAAAATCAAAATCAAAAGGGGGGGACAGATCAAAAACAGTAAAAATGCAGAAAGGGGATTTTGAATAGGGGGCTTCTATCCCAGCCAAAACAGAGGGGGAGTACTTCCCCATTTTATTATGGGGAAAATTTTCACTGCAAAACGGCCTTCGCGTCGTGCGGCATGGAGTAAATAAAAAAATAATTTTTATTAAATTTTAAAAATTATAATAAAGACGAAACCCCTTTTTAAAAATAAAGCAGTTAAATCCCTAACAAGGTTTGTCCGAGCCCCGGGCTACATAAGGAATTCAAAAGAAAAATTGCCCAAATACAATTTAAAAGTTTTAAGCCTTTTGATTGTTGGCAAACCAGCCCAAACAGAATAGGGGGCGACAAAGACCAATTAATCCTTTGGGGGGGTATTGACCAAACAAAAAACAAAAAGGGGGGCAGTTCAAAATACGTAAAAATGCAGAAAAGAGGGATTGGTTGAGCTAGGGGGGGGTAATATGGGGGTAAAAAAAAAAAAATATTTAAATTCAAAAAAATATTTTTTATTTCTTTATTTTGTTAGCCAAGGATCAATGTATTGGGGGTAACAAAAATAAAGAAAAAAAAGTTTTAGTGAATTAATTTTTTTTTTCCTTTACCCCCATTTTTATTATTCATTTTAGATAACATGGGGAAAATTCTTTTAGTCTTATCATTTGTTTTCGGCCTTTTACATTTTTTTAGATTGCATTGAAAACCCTTGGGTGTCGCTCGCTCTCCCTTTGGCCCAAAATAACCACGCCTTTTTAATTTAGCCAATACAGAGCCCTTAATTTCTTTTCCCCATAGAACCTATGAGAAATTTAGCTCGCGCTTGATTGGCTAAGCTGGAGACCCCTGCCGCTTCAACCCAAATCAGCTCTTTTTCTCCCTTTTTAGTATTTTTGAACTGTCCCCCCTTTGAATTGATTGGTCAATACCCCTCCATAAATAAGGTTTTCTTTGTCGTCCTATTCTGATTTGCTGGTTTGCGCCCAAACGAAGAGCTTAACAATTTAAATTACTGTATTTCCCCCGGCAATTCTCTCTATTGAATTCCCTTATAAAGGCCCCGGTTTCCCGGCGAAAAGCTTTTGTTAGGATTTAACTGTTTTTTTTTTAACAAAGGTTTCAGCTCTTTTTCTGATAATGTTTTACACTTTAAAAAAAATTATTTTTTTATTATACTCCCTGCCCCCACGGGCGAGGCCGAGATTGCATTGCGCCGATCTCTCCTAGACTACAATGGGAGAAATAGCTTGGCTCTGATTGGCCGGGTGCCCAAGGCCCCCTGTAACCCAAACACTTTTTCTGCTTTTTTACTGTATTTTGAATGTCCCGCCTTTGATTGGTCAATACTCCCCATAGGGAATATTGGGTCTTTGTCACCCCCTATTTGAAGGGCTGGCTTTCCCGACCAATCAGAAGAGTTAAACAATTTAAATTACTGTATTTCCCGGAAAATTCTCTCTATTGCAATTCCTTATGTAGCGCCGGTTCCCCGGCGACAAACGCGTTGTTAGGAATTTAACTGCTTTATTTTTAGAGAGGTTTCAGCTCTTTATCTGATTAATGTTTTACACTTAATATAAATGATTTTTTTATTCATACTCCATGCCGCACGGCCTGAGCGCCGGGATTGCATTGTGCCAATCTCCCATAGACTAAAATGGAGAAGTAGCTCGCGCTCTGATTGGTGGGATAGCCAAGCCCCGCTACTCAACCAAATCATCTCTTTTCTGCAATTTCTACTGTATTTTGAACTGTCCCGCCTTTGATTCTGTTTGGTTTCAATAGTTCTCATAGGTTTTAATGGTTCCACTGTCGCTCCTATTCTGATTGGCTGGTTTCTGCCAACCAAGGGAGAATAGCTTTCAGAATTTGAATTACTGTTTTTCCGCAATTTCCAATATTCTAAGTCTTGATATTGCGCTGTTCTAGATTTTTTGGAAAGTGATATTTTTTATGTATTTTTTATTTTTAAGGTTTGAGCTCTTTTCTGAAATTTTTTTCCCGCCTTTTTAAAAGGCGATTTTTTCGGAATCCTACTCCATGCTGCACAGAGCTGAGCGTCGACATTTCTGTTGCGATCTTCTATGTTTCCTCTCATGTTCCGTTCTTGCTTCACTTCGCCGCCGCCGGAGCATTTAGATCAAAATAAACTAGGTCTGACTGTCGGAGCTGCCGAGCGCTGCAATGCGCCGCACTTTACCGACTCGCGATCATATATGCCTCGGAGTTTTCTAGCGCGCCGCGTCCCGCCCCGGAACGCCTACACTGCACCCACACCGCGCCCATTGCCCGCCCCTTCATGCGGGGCGCAGCTGAAACACCGCATCCCTGCGTCCGACAGGGGGAATCGGGCCGGGAGGCGCCGGTTACGCCTGAAAACAGGCATAAAGCCCGTTCATACATGTCGCCCTTAGTGTATGGTGCGTGGTCTTACTCAACTGGTTCAGGACCTAGCCAACAGGATCCAGCAGCAAGAGACATCTGCCCTTAAAGTAATTTTAGTTCAAATGCCAGTGGAACCTAATCTGATTTTTTCTACAAATCGTAAATATTTTGTCAACTTGCATGACCATTTCAAGTTATATCTCCATCTAAGACCTCATTCTTCTGGCATGGAACAGTAACAGATATTCTTCATTTCTCTGCTACAGGGGGATTCAACAAATTTGGTCCTCCCTGAAACCTGCTGCTCCTAAACTCTTCTGTATTACCATTTGCTGAATATGTCCACAATCGTGCTGATGTTTTTTCTGAAATAGGTTGTGACTCAACACAATATAGATCCCATGAATGTGCTGTTGAATCACTTTAATGCTAAATTCCCAAAGTGGTGAGTATATAATCTGTCTGTGCCGGAGAGTGAGGCTGATACATTGTTGGGAAGTTCCATTCAACTTCCTGACTTACCACTGGAACCCTTGTTTTCTAAAAGTATATTGGTTTCCTCTATTTCTCCTGATCTTGCTTCAGTATTTAGGCCCTCTTCCCACTTTTCTGGGCAGTTATTTGCACCACCACAGTTTAGACTTGGGTTGTGTGATAAAATACACAATTCTGTTTTTTGTGGTCAAGGAAAAGACATATCTCATATTGCTTTTGGTGGCCATCTCTTGCTTGTGCTCCTATTAAGAGTCCTCATTATCAGCACCATGTTTTTACTGATACTTCGGCATTCTTTTTCAATTATTATGGTGGGCTCTGGGGAACACTAGACGCTGCCTCTCAGAAGGTGTCTAATTCCAAACAGCTCTTTTGAATGGGCTTTGTTTTGGGATTTGCTTGTCTGGCACTTCCACTCTGGAGATGTACTTCCACTTTTGTAATTCCCTAACAGAATGAAAGGAGTGTCCAAACTTTTTACTGGTAAGGTCAAAATTGGTGCCACTAAAGATCTGCAGTAAAGTTTTTTATCTGTGTGAAAAGGTTAAGCCCCGGGAAAGTATCTGTTGGGAAATTTTTGAATTTTGAGAAAATTTGTGAGACCCGGGGAGAGCTCTTTTAGAACATGTGAGTCTTATAAAAAGGGGGCATGAAGAACAGGAAAGTAGGCTTTTTGAAGAAAATTGAACTAGGTTGATTGGGTTGGGCATAGACCCAGACTTTACGAGAGGGTAACCTTTCTTTTTTAAGACTATGGGGGGCCTGGGGCTTCCACATAATGCTTTGGGAAGCTAAAAAATAGGTTATGAGGAATAAATTTGGCTGGGGTCTTTTTAAAAGCCTAATACTGCCCAGAGTGAATTTTTTGTGTCCCTTTATCCTTTAGCAAAGTGGGAACTAAAGCCCCCCCCAAATATATCCCCCTTTCTCTTTAAAATTTCCAGTTTTTTCCCATAAAGCTTTTCCAAGATAAACTTTTTTGGGTAAATTCTTTTTAAAATTTTGGATAACTTTTCGGTGGCCCCAAAGGGGAAAAAAATGAAACTGGTTAATACAAAATTTCTCACCCCCCAAATTGTTCCCCATTAGGATAAATTTTTTGTAAATTACTTTTCAATCACAACGAAGGGGCCCCTTTCTTTTCAAAAAATTTTAATTAGTCCACTAAGGGCCACCCAAATTGGTTCAAAATTTCAAAGAAATTTAACAAAATCCCTCTTATAAGTGGAAAATCCAGGGGGTGAAACATTTGCATTTAAACCCTTTTATTTTTTTTTCCTCATTTCAAAAGCTGCCACAGATAAAGTAAAAAATTCTAAAATTAATTGAATTTGAAAAACAAAGGTAGATTTCACAGAGAAGACAAACTTCTTGTTAATAATATTTAATTCTATCTATATTTAATCACTTGAACTCTGTGTTCACTATAAGGGGTAGGAGATGTACATGGCAAAAATTTTAGGGGGTGCCCCGGACTTTATTTGGGGGGTCTACAGCCCCTAATAAGCAAAAATTTGGGGAAATGTTTTAGTAAGCAAGTCCATACATATCTATAGATACATACAAAACTGCCACTATCTGATCCAGGTAAAATGATTTTTATGGTGATGCTGATTTGGATTTAGACACAAAATTTATGCAATTTTCTTTAAAAAAATTAAAAAAATGTAAACATATGAATGAATTTTTATTTCAGGCTGTCAGAGAAGGAAGGGGGTATTGATACCCAAGTCCAAAAGGTTCGGAATCAGAATCACAAGCTTTAGAATGAAAGTGCATACAAAATTTTGCATTACATTTAGAAGCGCAAAAATTTTTTTGTCCCAGATAACCCCCTTTAAATTTTAAACA
>JAODAL010075532.1:0-13958 GCA_025379985.1 Phyllomedusa bahiana
TAAATTGTAAATCCACTAGTTGTCATACCGAGCTTCACTCACAAAAAAAACAGAAAAAGCAGAGCACTTCTAATACTCTACAAATAACTACAAATATTCCAGCTTTGTTTGTATTCCTCTCCGCTCTTTGTGTTGCACTGACAATAAAACGCATTAAAAAGCCTAAAGTCACTCAACAATTCAAGACGACAGATGGTGTCCAGTACATTTCTGTTTATAAACTGAATGGTAGCCATATATTAGGCCTCATTTATCAACTATTAAATGGATTTTGCTGTGCATAGCAACCCATCAGAGATCAGCTCTTTTTTTTTTTTTTTTTTAAACACTTCTGGAAAAATGAAAACTGGCCTCTGGTTGCTTAAAGGGGTTTTGCCACGAAGTAAAATTGACGCGGAAAGCTTGCAAATGAAATAACAAACCTTTTCACCATTCAGTATTCTTAAACATTCGGCGCCGTTTTTGTTTTAGCTGCTCCTTTTAGTGATCAATTGTTTACAGCTCGTCTCCAGGGGATACGACCAGGGCTGAGAACTGGTCAGACATGCTCACTTCTCCTCTCAGACAGCTACTGAGTGTCCCAAACCCAAACTGTCGTTCTACTCCCATCCTCTGTCCTTCTTAGTAATTAGTCAACTAGTGCAAATAAATAAAAAATAAACCTCAGTGATGTATGTGCATTGATAAAGAGAAAAAAAACACAGGTTTGGTTCCTGCAGGGATTTGAACCTAGGACCCTTGTGCCTGGAGGCAAAAACTTTACCTCTCGGGTACTCACAATGCTTTTCATAAACAGACCTTTCTTTGACTACAGAGAGGAAAGGCCTGGTGATGTCATCCTGCTGGGTCAAACAAATTCAAACAAATCACACACGCCTCCTTCTGAGCACACTGAGCTGAAGAGCAGGATGCAGGAGGTATGAAATGAGATTGTGGCAAAACCCTTTTAAGGCAACAAATACAGTCTAACTGTTAGACCGTTTTGATTAAAGGAGGCCCATAGTATTTTAGAGTGATGCCTTATCCCTTCTCAGATCACTGTGACACCAAAAAGGTGTCTGGAAAGGTGAAACTGTAGACACTATAGCTTACAGGACCTAGTTAGTGACGGATGCCCCGAAAGAGCATCTATATAATATCTAGTCTGTTATTTTATCAATCAGGAGGAAACCTATAGATGAAGGGTGGTTTGTATTTGATTAAACATGAATGCTTCTTCCACATAGAGCCCCCTTGTTTGCTGTTTCCATTTTCTAAGGAGCAATTCACAAGGTGTTGTGGTCTCCATCTGTGGTATTTGTTGGTATACTATGATAAAGGGTACCCTGACGGAGCTGTGGCAGGCTATAGACCTCAAGGGATCTAAAGTCTCTTTCGACAGTTCCCAGAGTTATATGCTTTATGTGTGGGTTGAAAAAGTGTAGTAGACCAGGCTTTTGTTTTGTGTACAAAAAGCATGTACATTTAGCATATAGATACTGCATTTTCTCTATTGATTTCTAAGGGACTCCTGCAGCTCCATCAACATATCCACCAGAGAACCCAGAGAGCATAACGTGGTGTCATTGGCCCTTAAAGGGGTTTTGCCAGGACATGCCTTATCTGCTAAGAAGCAAATGTAAACAAAGCCATGCTGAGCTGAGAGAGCGAGAGACACAGCCAGAGCACAGAGCCATGCATAAGGGATCGTGTGAAATGTTCACTCAAATAATCAAACTACAACTAGTGGATTCTGTATACAAACGACAACAGCTTTCTCCACAGCCTCTTGAAAGCTCCTTCATGTTCTCTGTCATCAGATAAAGCAGGGATCTACTCAGATAATCACACTACAACTAGTGGATTCTGTATACAAAACACAACATATTGCTACCCGGTGCCTTGAAAGCTTCTGCAGCTCAGTCTCATCAGAAAAGAAGCTCTCTCTGCGCAAGCCCGGCCAGCAGCTCTTGTCAGGTCGTATCTAATAGAAGCTTTTAAGTAACTAAGGGCAGGTAAGGCAGCCTGTAGCGCTCTCAGACTGCAATATTTTTAATCACATATATTTAGAAAAGTGATTAAATACCCATTTTGGAGGATCCCACGTCAACCTTACATCGTGGCAAAACCCCTTTAAGCATGTAAAATTTCACACATTAAAGAGTAGGGTACATTTAAAAACCACTGCCTTACCTTTTTTTGCCAATAGAGCGTGTTCAGCTCTAAGGAACACTAAAAAATCCAGCCCAAAACAAGGCCAAACTTTTCACAGTTTTGTTTAGAAACTAAAGCCACCTTCACCATCTATAACCATGCAAGGCATCTAGACTAGTTAAGATTGCGATCACTATTAAACGGATTCATTACAAGCTTCTTATGTCATGTTAATTTATTGCTCCTATTTTTAGTGGAATATCCAATGCAGCTGATCGTAATCCTACACCGTCAAGACCCTCTACTACTGGAAAACAGGTAAAGAATTGTACCGAATGGACTCCAATCAGTAGAAGAAGAACACACGACCCGTAACAAGAGGCTCTAAAATGTTCACTTTATCTTTTACTTAGAACCATCTCAGCCATTGAATCTGACAGCCAGACCCAAAGCTTCCGAGCAGTCTCCCACATCAAGTATCTCTCCAACATTGAAGGTTTCACCAGCAGCAAGCAATGGTGTTGGAAATAGCAGAGATAATGCATCCAGCCCTACAAGATCCAATCTACCACTTGGTATGTGGGACGTTACTTGCCTTTTCAGAATAATTTTTGTAGACTGTTACCTATTCATAGTTAGAGGTATTCCCACCATACACATTGCTGGCATATAGATGGGTTATACCATCATTATGTGATAAGTGCAGATCCCACACCTATTGTACATTGATGGCATATCCTATCGGTGTGCCATCAAATTGTTTGGCGGGAATACCCCTTAAAAACATTCAGATGGTTTGTTTTCCTGTGACATAGATGAGGTCATAGAATTGATCATATCACAATTGTTCAATCATTTTTGTACCGGTCCTTATATTTAATTTTCATGGTGGTTTTTGCACCTCTCCATACCTTGATTGCCCCATATACCCAACCATTGGCATGTACTTTGTTTCACACAGTTCTTTGTACTAAATTGTATTTAATGATCGTTTGCCAGTCCACTTGTTTTGTAATTCTGTATATATTCATCTTTAGTGATTTATTGACCTTTTTCCTCTTTAGGTTTCCTGGGTGAAGGAGACGCCATTACTAAAGCAATACAATAAGCACGGCAGCTTCTTCATGGACAGAACAAAACACCAGAGCAATGTGACGGGCACAGTGTTAAGGTACCTATAATAGGGGACAATATTGTTTACTTTGCATGATTTTTGGTGCCCAGGTGCCATTTTTTGTGCACAATGGTAGTGTAGAATGCGCGTGAATCTATGGACCCGGTCTGCCGTGGGTTCCAGTAGTAATGCGTAACCGCAGTATAATTCAGCACTCCTGTGTAGGGATTCCAATAGATAGATTTTGGAAAAACACTCTTTATTGATAAAGAGTGGGTTTTTTTCCAAAATAAATCTATTGGAATCCCTACACAGGAGTGCTGGATTATACTGCGGTTACCTTTTATCTTTGGACATCTACAGCTGGATGTTGCTTTCCGTGTGCACCGTGTTGGAGTAAGGGAATATACGGACCCCATACAGCCCGAGATCTCCGGTGAGCATTTCGCTCTCCTTTTTTCTATTTATGTCCAGCAGTAATGCACCAAATTTTTGCCGACGAAGCTAAAAATGTGCCCTTTGTAGGTTGTGGGGGGGCAACACGCCCCCAGCCCCAAAAACCCCCCCCCCCCCCCCCCCGACTCAGGCCCATTAAAAAAGTGCCCCGGGCGCTCTGAAACCCTAATTGGATTTGCGCCCGGTTAAAAAAAGAGCAAATGTTCATACATGTCCCGTTGATGTATATGCAATTTTGAAGGCAGTAGTCCCTTCTGCAAAGGGGGCTAAACTTTTTTTTTTTTACTATTCTAATTTTTTGGGCAATCCGTAAACTTAATGGGAAATGGTTATGGTCCCTCTCTGTCACTGGTTTTGGAACGTCACCCTTGTTGTTAGGCCAAAAATTGTTACCCCAAATCATTACAAATGGAAAAGTTTACACATTTCTATAACTTGTTTTTTTGCTGTTAACTATCCTTTTAAAAAAAAAAGAGAATGCATTTCCCCCGTCTTTGTTGTTCTAAGTAAAGGATCGATTTTAAAAATTGCATTCATGTGTCATAAGGAGGGGAAACAAATGGTTCTGTAAATTATATTACCAGAACCACAGTAGATTCATACGAACATGGTAAAGGAAGCGTCCATGAACCATGAGTTTTACAGCAACTTTCTTTTACCTCTACTCTGTACTTGATGAAATCCTCTGCACCCTCTACCTGCACTTAGGGGGTTTTATCATAGCAAATAGAGGGAAACCCCGATGTTCAAAAGTGTGAAAAAACCCTTAAAGGGTTTGTTCCACATTCCAATTTAATGCTAAAGAGTAATTTAAATTACAAATAGTCGAAAAAATTAAAAAAAAGCTTTCCCTTGTTACATTTTTGTCTAACCATAAAAGTGGCAACCACCCAAAGCCACATATGTAAAAAGCGAGCCCAAAAAAAGCCGCTGTTTGGAGCATGGATAAACGTGGGGCCTTCTTTCCTCAATATGGTGAAAAAACTAATACTCCTCATTGTCCCTCTTGGTCCACTGTGGGTAGCTTTTATACATATTCTGTATACATTTTCTTGCTTATTATCATTATTGTGGATATTTTTTTCAATACCTTCAAAAATTATATATATGTGTGTGAAAAGTGTGTATATTTTGTTTTATTATAATATATAAATATATATAATATAATATAATATATATATTTATATATTAATTATATATATATATAATTTTTTGTTTTGTGGAGTAATCTAAAGCTTGATTTGGCACTGCACTTTTAACTTATGAATTTACTTATACTCTGAGTACATTGTTTTGCAACCCACTGTATACACAAAAAGGTTAAAGTATTTCCCATCCCTTTAGCTGTTTCTCATTTTTAACAGCCACAAACCTA
Source organism: Phyllomedusa bahiana (assembly GCA_025379985.1). NCBI lineage: Eukaryota > Metazoa > Chordata > Amphibia > Anura > Hylidae > Phyllomedusa > Phyllomedusa bahiana. The sequence goes on from JAODAL010075532.1 coordinate 5,079, forward strand.
ATTTTTTAATTTATTTTTTTATTAAACAAAAAAAAAATAAAGCATTTGTGAAGTGTAATGCTGTTTTATGTGCTTTTCAGTTTAATTTTCCCCAAAATTTTTTAAAAGTGGACGTGCATATGTAATTCAAACCCCCAGGGCAAAACTTTGTAGGAAACCTTTACTGCAATGACAGCTGCAAATCTGTTGGGGGATGTCTCCCAAGCTTTTTCACATTTAGAGGCTGAAAAAGGTTGTCCCTTTTTTTGCGAATAGCCGTAGCGAATCCGATTGGGGGTTTAACATTTGTGAACAGCAATTTGCCAAGGTTTCCAATGGATTTTATTCTAGGCTTGGGCGGGAAATTTTAACACATAATATCTTTGATTTAAACCATTCCATTGCAACTTTGGCTGTATGTTTAGGATTGTTGTCCTGCTGGAAAGTGAACCTGTGCCCCAGGCTCAAGTCTTTTGCAGCCTCTTAACAGATTTTTCTCCAGAACTGTCCTGTATTTAGCTCCATCTATCAACTTTGAGCAGCTTCCCAGTACCTGTTGAATCAAAGCTTCCCCGCAGCACGATGCTGCCACCACCATGATTCATAGTTTCATAGTTTCATGGTTTGTCAGGCCGAAAAAAGACGAGACGTCCATCCAGTTCAGCCTGTTGTGCTAAGGTGTTGATCCAGAGGAAGGCAAAAACCCCCAATGAGGTAGAAGCCAATTGTCCTCATTTTAGGGAAAAATTCCTTCCCGACTACAATCTGGCAATCGGAAAAATCCCTGGATCAATGACCCCTCTCCTGAATCCTAGACACTATAACTTGTGATATTATTATGCTCCAGAAATGCATCCAAACCCTTTTTGAACTCTGTTAGTGAATTCACCATGACAAGTTCCTCTGGCAGAGAGTTCCACAGTCTCACTGCTCTTACAGTAAAGAATCCCTTTCTATGTTTATGTAGAAACTTTCGTTCCTCAAGACGTAGGGATGCCCCCTTGTTCTAGATACAGTCCTGGGTATAAATAAATCTTGGGAGAGATCTCTATATTAAACCTTTGAATGTATTTAAAACATATTTATTATGTCCCCCCCGAAGCCGCCCTTTTCTCTAAACTAACTAACCCTAATCTTTCTGGGTACTGTAGTCCACCCAGTCTTTTATTATTTTTGTTTGCCCGCTTTGTCCCTGTTGAAGCTCTACAATGTCTTTCCTGTGCACTGGTGCCCAAAACTGTACACAAATTCCATGTGTGGTGTAACCAGTGACTTGTATAATGGGGGAGAATTAATGTTCTCACAAGTGCCTCTATGCCCTTTTTAATACACCCCATGATCCTATTTGCCTTGGCAGCTGCTGTCTGACACTGGCTGCTACAGTTAAGTTACTGTCCACCAGGATTCCAAGTCCTTCTCCATGTCACTTTTACCCAGCCTTTTTCATTTAACATGTAGTCATGTAATGTTTTTTTCCTTCCCATGTGCATAACCTTGCATTTATCTGTGTTAAACCTCATCTGCCATTTCCCTCCCAGGCCCCCAATTTATCCAGACCCCTTTGTAATAACACATTATCCTCTATTGTGTTGATTTACTTTACAGAGCTTTGTATCGTCTGCAAAGATCGATATTCTACTGTGCAATCCATGTTTTAAGATCGTTAATGAAAGTTGAAGAGGATAGGGCCCAATACTGACCCTTGTGGGTACCCCACTAGTAACAGCAATCCAGTCAGAGTATGCACCGTTAATTACCACCCTTTGTTTTCTATCAGTGAGCCAGTTGCTTACCCACTTGCACACGTTTTCCCCCAGTCCAAGCATTCTCATTTTACTTACCAACCTTTTATGTGGCACCGTATCAAATGCTTTAGAAAAATTAGATATATGACATCCAGTGCCTCACCCCGATCCATCTAGCAGGGGACTTCCTCATAGAAGCTGATGAGATTAGTCTGACAGGAACCGACCCTTTTCATAAACCCATGCTGGAACGGCATTATAAATTTTTTTTCAGTGAGATACTCCAGGATGCATCTTTGAGAAAACCTTCAAACATTTTACCTACAACAGAGGTCAAACTTACCGGCCTATAGTTTCCTGGATCACTTTTTGACCCCTTTTTGAATATTGGCACCACATTTGCTATGCGCCAATCCTTTGGGACATACCCCGTTATTAGACATGATGATGATGACGACAATGATGATATGGTGATGTGCAGTTTTGGCTTCCTCCTTGTTTGGGTGGACGGCCATCTTTTGGTAGGTTAACATTTGTGCCATACTTCTTCCATTTATGGAAGTTGGATTGAACAGTGCTCCGTGCGATATATTTTTTTTTTTTTAAAACCTAACCCTGCAATACACTTTTACACTACTTTATCCCTGAGCTGTCTGGTCTGTTCATCGGTTTTCATTATGCTGTTTGTTCACTAATATTCACTAACAAACCTCTAAGGCCTTCAAAAACAGCTATAGTTAAACTAAAAATAAATTAAAGCAGATGTACTTTTATTTAATAAATTTTTGGTGACTTCTAAAGGCAATTGGCCACAGTGGATTTTATTTAGGGGTGTTCGAGTACAGAGATATGAATACATATACACACCACACTTTTCAGTTTTTTTAATTTAAACAAGCATGTGTGATTTTATTTACCCTTCATAAATAATTACTACTTTGTGTTTCTCTATCATGTAAAATATCAATAAAATACATTTAAGTTTGTAGTTGTAATGTTTAAAGATGAAGAATACTTCAGGGGATAGGAAGACTTTTGCAAGCCACTGTATTTTTTTGGCTTGTATATTTTAATGTTTCCTCAGGGAGGCAAATTGCATTCTCTCTATTTGGATATTGTACTGGATTTACTATAGGAAAGGTTTGTTAGTAGGAGATTGTGAATGTTTTCAGTTTTTTAGTCTTGGTTATAAATAAAGATACTTCTTTATTATGTCATCAATGCCCAACTTTCATCTTCTTCTCATTTTCTATATAGTCCTGTTAAATATTTGTTATGGTACTAGTATGCCCTTGATTTCCTATTTGAACTCCAACCCGATGCACTGGTCCCCAGCCTTTCAAGCTTTGTAGGCCACAGTTAGAGAACATGTGACATCTACTGACTTGTCTGTTTTAGAAAATAATTGTGTTTCCCGTGAAATATCTATTCTGGTGCCTCCTTTTTTTTTTTTTTTTTTTTTTTTTTTATAACTCTGTGCTGTTCCTCTGTTATTTCTCCTAGAAATGTATAACTGAATCTGTCAAATGAATGTTACCATTCCAGTTTTCAGAGGGGCTTGTTCCTGAACACGCTGGCTGTGACGTTGTCCAGTCAGTGCTGACAGACTGCAGAGATACATATCTCAATTGGCAACACCCAGCTGACTGATTTACTAATATATTCCTAGAACGAATAAAGAAAACAGACAACAGGTTTTATAGCGAAGATTTTCCCAAAATTTTTTACATAAAAAAAACAGTAACTGTCGCTCACGGTTTAAAGGGATAATGTCCCCTTGTTTATGGCTTGCAGAGCACGGGACTCCCAGTCAGCTTCAGCTCGGGAGGCAGGCGGAAACGGGCATGAAATATATACTCCGCTTGCTTGAATAGCGTTTTTAGCAGATGGTCCGCGGGTTATACTTTTAAATTAAAAAATTTTATTAATATTCCATTAAAAATTGATATACAGGGGGGTGAGTTGAAATAAAAACCCCGTGCAAAAAATTGCACACGCTTTTTTCGACTAAGCATTTTTTAAATCATTGTCCCATGGTTCACTCCAAGCCCAACCCCTTATAAAGGGCGAGCCCTGCAGAGTAATCATTAATTGCCAAACATATCAATATGTTTTTTAAAATATATGCTTAAATGATGATTAAAAAACGAAAAGAAAAAAAGCATTGTATTGTTTAGCAGTCATGAGTACTTTTAAAGCCCGCTGGTTGTCGATACCTAATGCAAATATCCTTTTTTGTTCGGGCTAATAATTTAAATTTTTTAAAATTGCCGCCTTAAAAGGGATTTTTGTTATTTTTCAATCCCTATCACTTTCATATGGGTAGTTCGCTGCCATGTTTTTCTATGAAGTGTTTCGCTCAGATGACATACCAGGTTTCCACCTTTGTTTAGGGTTTCAAAATATGACGTCTGATGGGGATTTTTAAATGAGAACTTGTAAAACCCGATGTATTGTAGTTGCATTTTATGCATGAAAATTTATATAAAACTTTTTTTTGTGTTGAAATTTGATTAGTTACAAATTTTGATTTTGTTTTTTTTTTGTAACAGAAGAACAAAAGTTTAAGAGTTTGGATATATTTGCAACATATAAAATGTTGTGACCACACCTAGGGTTTTCTTTGAACAAGAGCCAATTTTTTTTTTTTTTGTTTTGGTCAGAAAAAAAAAGACTTGGAAAAAAAATGGATCCATAGTTGGCCTCTTTTGGATAAAATTTATCCTCTCTGATTTTATATGGACAGATTTTGGTGCCTATAGAGAAGGGTAAGTTTTTTTTAATAATTTGACGTTTTTTATTGTTTGGGGGAAAATACTGGGGGAAAAAAGATTTTGCACATTTTATTTTGTGTTGTATTTTTTATGTTTTTGGAAAAAATAGTTCTCAGTTTATTTTTTTCTACTTTTTTTTTTTGCTATGTCGATATTCATGCTATCTCTTTTTTTTAAAATATAACGTAATTGTTTTTCTTTAATTTAAAAATTCTGTGCAGTATAGTATTTCTTTTAGTTTTTAAGTTTTTCCCCTACGGTATTTTTTAATGACATGGGCGGATGGCTGAGGTAGCCAGCAGCATAGAGTTCAATCTGTGGGTTTAGGTAGGGATACTGTAACATTTGATAGTAGAAATTTGTGACGTTATGTTGGGAAATCAATTATTTGGGTGAATTGAATTTATTTTTAAAAGCAAGTTCATGGGGTTTTTTTTAAATGTGGAACAAAATTATTGATGTCTTGACGGCCCTTCCCTATCGGGAGGAGGTCGTCAATGAAACGCCCATACCCCCATATGGGAAGAAAAAGGTTACATCAGTGAATAAGTTTTGATTTTCCCCCAGATGCCAAAATAGATTTGGCTAGAGAGGGCGAAAATTTCGCCCCCATGAAGACCTTAGGAGGGAGGAGGGGAAAAAATAGAGGGTCCGTTGAGGCATATTTGGGGGGGCCCTGGTGTTTTTTTTGGTCCTTATGAATTTTGGGAGGAAGGTAAAAAACTGGAGTTTGGGATGGTGATTAAATTTAAAAAAAAAGATGTCCCATTTTCTAAATCCCCCAGGGCAAGATCGTTGGACCAAATCTTTGATGAGGGGTGATAGTATTGTAGGGTCTTGTCATTGGTTTTATGTAGAAGTGTGGATATTGCCGCTGTACTTCATTGTAATATGCTTGTCTATCATCACAAAATGGCACCGCCTTTGTCGGGTGGCTTGATGATGAATCATCCAGTCTACAAAAGGGTTTTTATGCCTGTTGTTCCCTGTGTAAGGGGACCGAATTTTTAATCTCCTTGATTGATCTGTGTTAAAAATGTGGATAAATCTCGTTGTACCAATTCAATAAAAGTCTCAACCGGATGGAAAATGATGGTGGTTTTAAATTTTGATTTTTCCTTAGTTAGATTAGAGTAGAGAATGGGAGAGTAGTGGTCTTAGGTTGTGTATCGGGTCGAAAGGGGTTTCTTTAAAAAGTACTTTTAACCCCTTCCCGAATTGGGGGGATGCATAGCCCTAGCGGGAAGTGACTTCCCGCAAAGGACGTATGCATACGCCGTGGGGATCCGCAGGCTTGCGGGCGAGCCGCGCGCGATGGGGCTGGAACCCGCGGTAATTCCGTGGCTTCTGCCCCCACCCCCGGCCAGGGTGGCTCCCGGGGGGGGGGGGGGGCGGGTGAAAAAGGCCCATCATTAACCCCGGGCCCGTCATGGGCCGCGATAATGACCCGCAGGGAGGAGAGGGGGTCCCCCCTTTTCCTCAAACGGCGAGGGGACGGCCAGATGCCGCTCCCGTCTCCTACCAGACTCCCCGGATGCTGTCTGAATGATCCGGGTAGTCTGGTGACGTCACATGCCCACAATGATTGTGGGGGGTGGGCCCCAGTTTCCATGGCGACCTATGACACAGTAAAGCTGTGCACAGATCGCCTCTTCAAACAGCAATCTAAGATTGCTTTTCCCCCGTGGGGATTGCAGTTACAAATCCTCATTGGGGGGAAAAATTAAAAAAATTGAAAATAAAAAAAAAAAATAAAAACAAACAAAAAATAAAATTAAAACACATACAAAGCCCTTTTCCCCCTTTTCAAACGCCAATGCCCCAAAAAAGATCAAAAATAAATAAAGTACCCTATTTGGTTTGCCCCCGGGGCGAATATCCCCCCTTAAAAACTTTCCGTTAATTAACCCCGTATGGTGAACGCGTAAAAAAAAAAAAACAAAAAAACATCCCGCAGCACATTAAAAAGGAATAAAAACGATCAAAAACTATAGAAACGCCAATTTTTTCCAATTAAAAGTCATTTCCCCAAAAATAAAGTTTCTTTCACGTCTTTTGTATGCGGAAAAATTTAAAAAAGTTGGTTTTCAGAAAAAACATGCATAAATATTATTTAACACTAAAAAACTATTTTTTTTTTTAAAGTGCTTTTTAAATTAAAAAAACTATAAAAATAGGGTACGCCCCTAATCTTTTTTCGACCTGAGAGTAAAGCTAACTGGTCATGGATATGCACGGTGAGTGCTTTTTGAAAAATAAAAATAAAAAAAATATGGTTGGGGTATTTTTTTTCACCCTGCCTTTAAAAAAAAAGGATTTAAAACTGATCAAAAAAATCTGGTCCCCCCAAAAATTTTACCAATAAAAACGTAACCCCCAAATGCGGTTTTTTTAATACTTTTAAGGGGGGTAGTTTCTTTGATGAGGTCATTTATGGGGGTATTAACATACAGGTCAATAAAGTCACGTTAGAACTGGACTGGTCCCTAAAAAAATGTGTCTTGCAAATTTTGTTGAAAATTTGAAAAAATTACTACTAAATTTCTAAAGCCCCCCTAATGTCGTAAAAAAAAAAAAAATACATTTAAAAAATTAGGCCAAATACAGCGACTATGGAGAGCTATTATAAAATATTTTGAGTGGAAAAAATCTTCTTACATGCAGAAAATTTGAAGTTTAAAAAAGATAAATTTTTCAAAAATTTTTTACGATTTTTTGATATTTTTCACAATAAACAAGGGGATTTTTTTGGGCCCAAAAATTTTTTCTATCTTAAAGTATAATGTGTCACGAGAAAACAATCTCTGAATCACATGGATAGGGTTTAAAATGTCAAAAAATTATTTACTAAAGTGACACATGACAGATTTCAAAATGGGGGGTTGTCAGGAGGCCAAAAAGGCTCCGGGGGTAAGGGGGTTAAGTCTTGGAAAAAAAAAAAGCGGGTTGTCAATCTTCGTTTAGTGTGAAGGTGTCAAATTTGGAAGCAGGACAGAAGGATAGGCCTTTGCTAAGGAGAGTCATGTCTGTGGGGCTCAGAGAACGGGATGAAATGTTGTACACTAGCGGTGACTCACCTGTGACCTTGTGAGTACACGAGGTGATGGTAGTCCTCTTCCTCCCCCTGCGTATGGGTCGTGGCGGAATATGCGTTTCTGTCGTCTTCCTCCACGTCCTCTGCCTAAAAAGGTTTGGTGAGTGATGGTAGAGGAGCCCTCACTGTCAGATCCTGAGGAATTGTGGTGTCTATTGTATCGGTGAAATGGGGACCGGAAATGAGATGGAGCTTGTTCCTGCCACCTATGTACGTTATCATTTAAGTAGTCCTCAGTATCGCGGAGGAATTTAACTCGTTTTCTCTGCTCATTTTCTCTGCCCGGTCCCCCTTACTCCAATGGCCTGCTTGTTTTGTCACGAGCCGGATAGCTTAAGTTCTCGTTCAACATATACCTTTACAATTGAAGTTCTTTATTATGAAAGGAAGGCTATTGCACAGATGTGGTTGGCCGCTAGACCCCCTTCAGTGTCTGAGTGGATGGGACTGATCTCATGTTGGTCCACTTGTCTCTGCTTCCACCTGTCGAGTCGGTACAATATCTTGCCAGATCCATCTCGGACCATGCTCCAGGTATGTTGTCAAATTTTACCTCCCACGGCGTATTTCCTCGACAAGTGGCACTTATTCTTACAGGACAATGCTGGGTTGACATCGGTAACATTGACATGGGATGCCTTTAAGGCATATGCGAGGGGTATTCTGACATCTGCTCTCAGTGATCTTAAGAAGGGCCTGGCACACCGAGAGCTTCAGCTTGCTAGGGAGGTAACGGAGGCAGAACTACTGTAACGGGTGGCGCCGTGTCCCGCCTTGCGGGTCGTGGGCGCACCCGAGTCCTCATCTCCAGGCGCCCGGCAGGGACGGGTGGCGTCGCTGACCGGGCTACGGTTCGCTGGCGCACCCGTCCCATCCGCTTCCCACGCTCCCGTCCTGCGCTCTCCCCCTGCCGGCTGGAATGCGCATGCGCGCCCCCTAGAGCACGCGCTCGTTCATGTGAATTCAAAGGGACAGCGCGCCGGTGAATGGATAATTGCCGGGCGCTGACCCTATATAATGTATGTGTCCACGTCACTTCCCTGCTGGATCTTTGTTGCCTCCGTGCCCTAGAGAAAGCGTTATCCGTGTACTAGTCTCTGCCGTGTTCCTGACCCTTGCCTACGTTTCTCGACTCCGAACCTTGCCGCCTGCCCTGACCTTCTTGCTACGTTTATTGACCACGAATCTTGCCGCCTGCCCTGACCTTGCCATCTGTCCCGATTCTGTACCACGCTACACCTCGGCTGCCACCGCAAGATAAATCACGTCAGGGTTTTGGACCGGGAAC